>JACXGM010032000.1:0-12782 GCA_016801145.1 Umbra pygmaea
ATATACAAAATGGAGTGAGCAGGTGTGGTGAATCATGATAATTGAGTCCGGGTATGGGAACTGTAGTTCTGAGGAAGCATGACTAGGGAAGCTGTAGTCCACAGGAAGTAGAACTGGTGAATGGGAACTGTAGTTCTGAGCGGGATGGAATAGGGAAGTGGCAGTGTCCAGGAAAGGGTAACTGGGAATCGTTACACAAACAGCTGCTCTCTTGGAGGTTGTAGTCAGAAATTGTTTGCGTAATGGTGTGAGTATCCTCAACCAAATCAAATTAAATTTAGTCCTCTGTAATGTTGTCACTGTATCGTGTGTTGTGTTGTGTTTTCTTTTTGAATTTAGTCTTGCTTAAAAGCGTAACTCTTGACAAAATGCAAAAATGTTTATTTTTTATGTACACGAGTCAAACTTTAGTTTAAAAGCATAATTCGGACAGAAACACCACTTTTTTTTTCTCCACTTTTCAAATTTTCCCTATTTTTGGATTTGGTCATATCGCTGTTTGAACAGGAGTGATAGGGGCAGTAATATGATAGCATCAAAATTGCTATTTTTAAAACACTAAAAAGGGTTGACACAACATGAAACTTTGCTTAAAGTATCACATGAACTTGAGCATTGAGAACATTGTTTGTGTACACAGAGTTTACTAAAAAGAAAGGTTTTGTACAACTCACCTTAGCAGTTTGTGTTTCTGCTGGCTCCCATTTTGACAGACAATGTTTCAATAAAAATAAAATAAAAATATTGATATATGGGACATCATGGGACACAATAACCATTACTAAGACACTTTTGACATCCCCTGAATATTTATTTTTTGGGCACCATTTGAAGGAACAACATTTCCTCATATCCGGAGAATACTCCATAGTAAAAAATGGCATGACAACCAACACAGAAATGTTTCTGGCTGTGACGAAACAATACCTTTAGCCCTCTGTCTCTGTATATAAGTACATAAGCTGGGAAATGTAGTGATTGTCTTCTCTGAGCATACAAAAGCCCTGGAGACAGTTGAAAAGACAGTTGAGAAGACAGTCTGCTCGAGAAACCTTCACCCAAAATAATTTAAGTAATGTATGTATCAATGTAAAATTTGCCATAAAGATAACTGAATATGTACAAAGTCAGGTGACATAACATGTTTGAGATGGTGGGCTTCAAGTTTCGCAGTAAATAGTAAAACGCAGCATCCTCAACTACTGTAGGAATGGGCCGGATTTTTAAACAGTGACATCACCGCAAAATTTTTGAAACTATAAACTGTTAGCTTTGAATCGAGTCAATGTTTGAATTGAGTTGGAGAATAAAACTGGACAAATAATGATCAGGAAATCAACGGAACGTTTCTAGCTGTAGTTTCTAAAATTTTGATTGGCCTAACAAAATTCTGAACACTTACGGTGGCCGGGTTGGGAATTGCCGATCACGCTGAAAAGGTGTTTTTAGTGACTGTCGTGTCGGAAACATGATCGCCACAACAATTTTGAGCTGTTTAGGGTTCTGCATTCCTCATCTCTTTAAAACATGATCACTTTGGCCCCCTAGCTGCATCAAGACATCCTCTGACAGACTTTGCCTGATGTTGTGATTTAATGTGTATTTGTATTACTTCGAGTATGTGAATGAATTCCTGCCCATGGAGAAAATATTAAGCATTAATAATTTAGAGGAGATATTTCTTGTCCTCAGATATTTTTGCCTGTCTGTCTGCACAGCTTAATTGGACACACACATATAGTGGAGAGGCTGAAGTGTCTTTGCCAGTGACTGAAGGTTCACATTGCATTTTGCTTGTTGCCATCTTAGCCTATTTCAATTTTCATTGTATGCATTTCCCCTTGTTGTATCATTTTCCTCCCTGCCTTTCATCAGATTAAATTGCCTATCTAATTGCTGCAGCATGTAGGTTATTTGATTCAATTCATCTAAGGCTAGACTTTCCACTTGACACTCAATTTTTCATTAATTCACATGACAATACCTTGTCATATTAATGATCAATCTTTTTTTGGTAACACTTTACAATAAGGCTCCCTTATAAAATGTTTATAAATGGTTTATAATTAGTTTATAAATTATGATGTAAACCATTTATAAATCATTAACAAGATGTTATAACTCATTAAATTAAGAAGGCAACTGTCCCCTGATGCTTGCCATATAGTGAGCCCACATGTATCTCTACTGCTAATCTTCAGATAGGATACTAACCTTAGTTGGTCTTCTCCATCAGCCAGGATCATTGGTATTAGTTCACTGGGTTGATTCATTTAGATGTTTCCAGGCATCTCATTTTTTATATTCATATATTTTGGAGTTTATTCAATTATTTTACACCACCCGTAGGTTAACTCCCTTTAGACACACCAGGGTAGATCTGGACTGACCACGACAGTTAAAATGTTAGTTATTATTAGTTCATGACAACTCAATTTTTTTTTGCCTTGTTTCAGCTACCTATATTAGTTTTATTTTATTTGTGTAAATAGTTCACATATTTTTATATACACTGAGGAGCCAAAACATTATGACCACTCACAGTTGAAGCAAAAAATGCTGATCTCCTAACAAGGGCATAATGTCAAGGTATGGGTAGATTTCACGGTAAGCAAATTGTCAGTAGTCAACATGTTGGGTACAGGAGAAATGGGCAGGAGTAAAGACCTGAGGGCCTTTGACAAGGGCCAAACTGCTATGGACAGATACAGTAACTGGGTCAAAGTATCTCTAAAACGGCAAGGCTTGTGGGGGGCTCCCGGTCAGCAGTGGTGAGTGCCTATCGAAAGAGGTCTGAGGAGGGACAAGCCACAAACTGTCGACAGGGTGTTAGGCACCCATGGCTTATCAATGCACATCTAAGCCCTGTTTTCTCTTGAAACTTTATGCTAAAATAAATGTCATTGTTTTTCTGTGGATAAATCTTAGTAACCCTTTTTTTTATTGAAACTTGTGTTTACAATGTGTATTTTTCATATAAGTCATTTGTTTCTTATGGAGCGCTTTTCCAGGAACCCAAAGCACTTTACAGAGTGACCCAGCTCATTGACCACCAATGAATGTGTAGCACTCACTTGCACGGCAGCCATTTTGCACCAGAATGCTTACCACACATCAGCTATTAGGTGAAGAGATGAGTAGTTATATATGCCAATTAGGAAGGAGGGGGATTATTAAGTGGCCATGATTGAAGTGAGGCCTGGTTGGGAATTGCATGAAATACATTTCATGCAATCTGTGCAGACTTGCTATGAACATCGCGGAGAGCCCTGATGTTATTTTGGGTGTGTGCACCCTTGTGCGAGGACGCTGCAGCAAGATAGTAATTTGCATTCTGAATCAAGTGAACTGAATCGTTCAGTTCTTTTAAAAGATTTGGATGTTATGAAATGAATCACTGAAACATTTAATTGATCTTTTTGTTCTCCTGCTTAATTCCATGTCTATCTCCTGATTGCACAATATTGTTTTCTGTAACAGTGCTCAATTAAATGTTTCAAGCACACATGTAAACAACTTCCAAATTTTTTCTAACAATAAGCAAATTACAGTGTTGGGTAAAGTAGCTTGTACAGTTACATTCCAGTTACTTGCTGAGTTCACAAGTTTTGGAAAGTCCCTAACTAAGACAAAATGATCAGGTAAATGGAGTTCATATCTTACTGGTGACCATGATTGATATTTTCTTTACTCTTTCTTTTTGTTTTATAGTTTACTTTTAAGATATTATCTCAATTTACCTGATAATTTTGTCTTACTTAGGGACTTCCCAAAACTTGTGAACTCAACATGTAACTGGAATGTAACTGGAATGTACTCGAATGTAACTGATATGTAGCTTTACCCAACACTAGCAAATTATTTAGTAAAGTAAACCTTTGTCAACCTAAGTTATGCCCATTATTTTTGACTACATTACAACATGACATTGAAATATATATAGTTTGCTTAACATATGACCACATTATGAACAGCTTTGAAAGAATACTTCAGTTGAAATATGCTAGACTCTTCTATTTTTGTGTTACATTGTCTATTATTATATTATTTGGTTAACCTATTTCATAATGTTTGGTTAAACTCATTTTAAACATGATTTAAATTCTTTAATTAGTATGTCCAACACAATTTCATGAAAAATAGAAGATTTTAAGAAACTGTATATTTTGATCCTGTGGATGACCAAGGAGGTTGATTGAGAAAACTTCAAGTTACATTTTTATTTAATGTTATACACTGTCCATAAAATAAGACAGTAAGAATCAAAAGAATGAAGATTCACATACAGTAGTATAGTCCATCAGATATCCTAACATTCCCAATTACCCTAAAAAGGGTGATGACTGATAATCTTGGTAGCATTAGCCACAATACATAGGCTGTAGTTAACAAATGGCAAGGTGGATATATCCCCGTACCTCTTCGTAATCTAACATAGCATACAAATAACCTTCCCATCTAATATGTATTGGCAAACAATGTATCATCAATAAACAACACAATTCATTTAAAAGGCCAATTCTAATTGGCTGTAGTTTAAGGTGACTAGATTTCTGAGACAAAATCCAGGGACATTTTCAGCTCAGAAGCGTAACTACCTCCAGAACAGGCCATGTTTTTATCTTTGTAAACTTAAAATGGGGACACTGCCCCAGGGGCGTCACTAGACCTAGAGCTGCACTGGGGCACAAGCCCCCCTAGGGGGGGTCTATGGGCATGCTCCCCTTTAAGAACATTTTGTCTATTTTATTGTTGAAATGCTTCAATCTGGTGCACTTTGAAAAGAAATTCAGAGGTTAGACATGATTATTCTTATCTATGTATGGAAATGTTTGTGCTGTAGCCTAAACATTTTTGCACTTCAGAATTTTAACCATGCACACACAGGTTAATTTTTTTCCTCATATTTTTGCATTTATGTCACTAGGAACCATACCAGTAGAAATAGATTGTATTAAATGTTTGAAAGATTTTACCTGCATTCTGTTTCATTAAAATAATGGATTCCAGAACACCTTTACATTTGAAGATTTGTATTTATATACGTCTATATATACATTTGTGTAACAACTTACTGTCTGACGTATTGTTTATAGTTTAAAACAATCCTGCTCAAAAGACATTCAAAAGTTATTTTTAACCTGTGTATTTTTTATTAATATTTATTTATTTAACCTTTATTTAACCAGGTAAGCACGTTGAAAAAGGTTTCTAATTTCAAACGGTGACCTAGCTGGCCAAGATAAAAGCGAGTTACAGAAGACAAAGTTACACGAGAATTACATGACGAAGTCGTACAGAATAAAATAAATTTAAAAAACTGGAAATACAGTGTGCAGATCTTCAGATTAAGCAATAATTTTTACAGGTAGTGCAACAAATGTCAGCATATGGAAGTAAATATTTGGTAAGTACAGTGGCGTGGCAGTATAATATACAATGGAAAAATTGAGTTTGAGATAGAGAGGTAGATTTATCGGCATACAAAGTGGCAGTGCAGAAATAACACTAGAGTAGGTGGCATAATGAACAAGGCTGTGGGAAAGGGAGTGTGAACAACATACAAAGACAGCTGTGCGGGTGAGAGTGTGCAAAATGCATTAACGGCCAAAAAGAGCGGGTTGAGTCAACATGTACAACGGTCTGACAGTAGATTTGAAAGTAGCACTTTGAAGGTTATTCAAGGGACAGTGGATTGAAGCTTCAAGGATTTTTGCAGTGCGTTACAATCATTAGCAGCGGAGAACTGGAAGGACAGGCGGCCAAAGGAGGTGTGGGCTTTTGTGGCAATCAGAGAGATATAACTGCTTGAATGCAGATTAAGGGAGGGTGATGCTCTGGAGATTAATGATATTAGGTAAGGTGGCTTTTGCCTAGTAGACATTTGTAATTAAGATGATACCAGTGTGTTTGTCACCAGGTGTGTAGTGAAGACCGTCCGATTAGTGCATAGAGGGTGCCGTGATGGGTGTTATATGGAGCATTGGTGACAACGGGTGGCACTGTTTCTGTATGGTAAATACTGCATCAACTTTCAAATACCATAACAAACCTTTCAGCTAAGCCTGTGCAGTGTGAATTTAAGAATTGTTCTACAGTCAAGGTCAAAAGTTTTGAGAATGTCACAAGTGGTCTCCACAAAGTTTGCTGCTTCAGTGTTCTTAGATCTTTATGTCAATAGTTACTATTAGGTTTGGCTCGATACCACTTTTTTATGTCCGATTCCGATACCACAACCTTGAGTTTCTGCCGATACCAATAATGATACACTATCATATTTTACTCTTAATCAAGCGCCCCTTTACCTCTAAATCAAGTTTGTGATGTTGAAGTTTCCAATGCTGCTTCCACAGGCTGTCTTTCAGGTTTAGTGACATTTAATTTAAGACTTTTTAAGACTTTTTTCATGCCACTCTAAATGCTTTTTAAGACCAATACCGCAGTAAATGCACAATAAAAAAATAAACACCTGTTGTCGTGGTTCCGCCTCCCTGTCTTCCCCTCTCCTTATGTTTGCCTCACTTCTGGCTCCCTTGTGTGTGTGTGTTGTATGTCTTTGTTTGCCTCCCTGTTGTTCTCACTAGTTCCTGAGATCCCCACACTCCATGAAGGCACCCCAGTAACAGTATTACAGAGCACCAGCAATCAACACCAGGTCCTCTTCACCTGCACCTCCTATGCACCTGGGAGTGATTGTCTTCCTTCCTATTTTAGGGAGATGTTGGCAGTCAGTTCCTGCCAGATTATAGTGCGTTCCGTGCTGTTTAAATTACTCTTGCCTAATTCCTGATTATTCCAAGAACTTGATTATTAAATCTCCAGTTCCTGTATTCTGAGCCACCTGCTCATCATTTTGTTTTCCTTTTCCTCCCAGCTACCTGGACCTGTACCCAAGGACCTGTTTTCTGATTGACTGCTACCAGTCTGTATGGTGCTGGCTCTGCCACAAGGCCCACACAATTCTACGCCTTCACCATACAGTCACCAGTTCTGAACTACTACAAATCCACCATCCTCTACTCACTTCCACAATAAAGTTCTTCTGCTTTTGTCTTCCTCCTTAGTCTACCCGTGACACCTGTAATTGATCAGGAATTAAATTATAATGCATGAGGATTAAGTATTCTAGCTTGTAGTATTACTAAACAATCTTATTTGAGATCAAACAAAACATATTTAAGACCTGGGACATGGTTTATCTAATAAAATAACTAACAAAGCTGTTGCAAACTAGCTCTTGTTTATAAAGGATGGTGCATAAGTATGCTATGAAAATGTGTTTTTCTGCAAACCTGTGCACATCTACACCAGCCCTAAAATGACCCAGCAGCAAAGTAATAGAAATGTTGAGAAATAAAATTACTATACCATTTAGTACTACAGCCTACTATCCGATGTGATATCATTACGAATTCTCCATAAATTGATGATGGATAATCTTTTTAAATGTAAGCATAATAGCGTTGTCATCTGCTGAAAAGGCATAGCTAGCAGGATGATTTTTCAGCCAATGCTCTGAATCTGCTGTAATATGTAACGCCCAGCCCTGTGTGGGCTGGGAAAAGGACTAATTTATGTTCTAGTTGCTTTCTTGTGTGTGTCTCTGTTTTGAGTTGATTCCCTGTGTGTTCTTGTTCTAGTTGCCTCCCTGTGTGTGTCCTTGGATTAGATTTCTCCCTTCGTGTTTGTTTTAATTTGGGTTTCCGCTCCTCCCTCCTATGTCATGTTCACGTGTTTTGTTAAACAATAGATCCCTGTCATTGTTAATCATGTTCACAGGTATTTGTCACTATCCCTCATTTGTTTCAGTATTTATTGTGTGTTTTATTCGTACCCTGTTGATTATTGTTTCCTGTTGCGTGTTCCTCGTGTGTGAATATTCTCATCTACAGAGTCCTTCGGTAATAAATACCTTTTGTTTCAAGACATACCTTTGCATCTGTCTCATCTATATCATAACGCTTTAAAGATAAAATGTGACATAAAAGCATATTCATATAACACATCTATTTCATTCATTGCTAATAATTGTTGATTTTTTTGTGGAGGCAAACTGATTATCATCAATAAACAATACCTTTCAGGAAAAAGGCCTATTCCTTATATTTGTCAGACTAATAGATGGCAGGAATATTTGTTTACCTTAATAGGCTAATGTTAACTTATATGGTGGGTTGAGTAGTTAGCCAGTGTACTGTGAATACCTGTGTTGTTGTTTCCCGTTCCCTGCTATGTTTTGCAACTCTTGGATGAAGGGGTGATGTGTTTCTCACTCTGCTGCGCGCTGACCTGTTTTCTGATGTTGGAAGCAAGTGTTGGCACACTGAGAGTCTCTTGCATTGGAATGCATTGTCTGACTTTTGTGACGGTGACCAGTGCAATACTTCGTTTGAATGTTTGGATTAAATTAGAAACATATGTCTTTCAATTTAATTTACAAATAAGTTATGTATATGCATTATATTAAACATATGAACACTTCTAAATGTGTCTTAATTTCTATTTTGCCTGCAGCATTTTTATGTGCGCATGATAGACTGTGCTTAATTAAGTCTGCAGTAGAATCGCGATCAGCAGTTCAAACAAATGACTGAATGGAAGTAACGCCAAGAAGCCTGGCTCTTAATTTGCTAAAAGGAATTGTTCAAAAGTAATAAAATATATGAATTTAATAAAACAACTGTGCTAATGCAACACAAAATGAAATTGTGGAGATTTACACCACAATGAAAGTGGGTTGTTATTTTAGTTGGTTAGAGGTACTGAGCGATACGCAATATAATACTGATCACAACAAATATGTTACAGTTAACAACACTGCAAGGAGACAATTTAAAATATCCTAAACACGGGATGTTGCTCAGGTGTTGAGCATTTGTATGACAGTTTAGAAATAAGTCTGTGATGACCAATCAGGATGACATATCGTGTAGCCTACTTCTCGCGCTCTCTCGCTCTCTCGCTCTCGCGCTCTCTCGCTCTCGCGCTCTCTCGCTCTCTCGCTCTCTCGCTCTCTCTCGGGATGACATATCGTGTAGACTACTTATCTCTCTCGCTCTCGCTCTCTCTCGCTCGCTCTCTCTCGCTCGCTCTCTCTCTCTCGCTCGCTCTCTCTCGCTCGCTCGCTCTCTCTCTCTCGCTCGCTCTCTCTCGCTCGCTCTCTCTCGGTCTCTCGCACACACACACCACCACACACCAGTGTAGTTAATGTCCAGCATCAGATTGCAACCATTTTTATCCTTAATTATTGCACAGCAGCCAATTATGTTTGTCAGTCAGCAACAATGAAAACACACACTGCTCAATTGCAAAGCAAATGGCTTACAGTCGGCATTAATATTACCACACTTATCAATTCAATATTAAGATCAAAATAGTTTGACTCACCACTCGTGGTAGATTATTTGTACATAAAATCCATCCGCCGCTCTTTCCTCGTGAAGACGTCGATCACAGCATTGTAAAACTCGTCTTTACGGGCCTTTAGTTTGCATTGTCTCTGGCTCTCAATTGACAGAATTGCAAGGGCTGAAAGACGTGCTTGCCCGGTCTGGTAACGACTGTATGTTTTTATCCGTTTCAGGGTGGAAAACGTGCGCTCCACCGAAGCTGTAGTGGTTGGTATTGTCAAGACCAGTTGCAGCAACTTTGTTGCTTCAGGAACTGTTGCTTCCAAGTCATGTTCTTTTAAAAAGTCAAGAAGCTGTGTCTGTGATTTGCCCCTTAGTTCTTGTGAGCCATACAACCCCACAAGATCACTTTTCAGCCTGACGAAGTCAAAGTACCTTGCATACTTTGACAGCTTCTCTAGTTTGCTGTCATCAAACAGGCGCAACATGTCTTCAAACTTTTTGCAATCCACAAGTCCAATAAAATCGAGCTCGGAAAAGTTATCCACAAACCTGGTCTTCATCTGAGCATTGACAATGTCCAGGATGCAGTAGTAGATGCGAGCTCATTCTGTTTTGTTTGACAACGCATCTCGTGTCTCGCAGTGAACGAGTCCCATCTCATCACATCTTTCCTCAAAGTGTGCATGAAAACAGTCAAAATCCTGTCGCTTGCTGTCCAACACTTTCATTGTGTCTTTGATGCGATTACAGCAGAATCCGATATCCATGCTTTTGGACTGAAGGATGCTAAAGAGAGCATCGGTGTCATTGAAGATCACTTCAAAAGCCATCAATAGGAAACAGGTTGACCGTTTTGAAAGCCAAAACTCAAACCCAGCAGCCATTGCCAATGTTTCACCGTCCCAGTTGTCGGGATTGTCGCCGATTAATTTAAACATGGCACGTAGATCTAGCCTGGAAAAATCCAGACCCAAATCCGGAGGAGATATGGGTCTGGCATCGAGTAATTAAAATGACCCAACTCGAGAGGCGGCACCAAGCATGCATTTGAAAATCTTAAGGTACGCAATTGGTTAACACTACGACCAATCACCAGTGGTTTTTCGCTAAGCCCCTATGGTGGAGCTAACTGGTAGATAAAACTCTTGCTGTATCAGGTCGCAAAACAGCAAAAACGTCATTTTATAAAAAAAGGAATGATTCGAGCGCTGTCTTCTGTTCCTCTTTTAGTAAAAAGCCAAGTCTAACTCGTTCATTGTAGTGGCCAAAGTCGTTTTAAACAACTGGTGTTAATCCATAGCGATCTTACAATGTTTACTAATGACTTCGAGGTCGCAGTGCTGTCATGTCGTCATCTGTTTAACACATCTCTGGCACGCCTATATCAGATACACCGATGTGATTGGTGCAGCTCGGCTACAAGGGCATAGTTAATGAGCAGAATTACTCTGTGCCAGAGTAACTTGCTGAGCAAATTCAAATTGTGCTCTCGCGAGAACTCTGGATTTCCAGGGTAACGTAGATCTGGAAGGTGAAACCAAATCGTTTGGACCAGCCTTGAATTGGAGCTCCACCTGGTTGCTGCTGCTCTGGGGATGCGGTGTTTGACAGTCTCATCCAGGAAATGGGTGCGTTTGGATGATTTTCTAAAAAAAGCAGAAAGTCCCTCAGCTGTCTTGAAAAAGGTTCTGCACTCTGGGATGCATTTTGCGGACTGGGCTAAAACCAGATTCAACTTGTGTCCATAGCAATGCGTGAATATAGCTTCGGGCACCTTCTCTTTAACCTTCGCCTGCACCCCATTTAGCTCTGAGGCCATGACAGAGGCTCCATCGTATGTCTGCGC
Source organism: Umbra pygmaea (assembly GCA_016801145.1). Taxonomy (NCBI): domain Eukaryota; kingdom Metazoa; phylum Chordata; class Actinopteri; order Esociformes; family Umbridae; genus Umbra; species Umbra pygmaea. The sequence continues at coordinate 11,200 of JACXGM010032000.1, forward strand.
AACCAGTTTATCGCAGCAGTTGTATTTCTCTAATGTGCCCAATACATACTGCGAAATAGCTGCTGCTCTCCGGTCGTTGCTGACATCATCAAAGCCAAGAAAGGCTTCTTTTACTTTATCTCCACATACATAACGTACAACAACAGATATTTGTGCTTTATTTGTCACATCGGTCGACTCGTCCACTTCCACAGCAACAAAGGGGGCCGCATTTATTTCCCTCCTAATGTCAGCGAGGAGCACGTCTGCCACTGAGTCGATCAGATCATTTTGTATTCTGTTAGATGTTCCAGAAAATACAGTTGATGTACGTAGATGTCTAGCCAACCTCTCATCTTTCTCAGCTAGCACATCCAGCAACTCAATGTAATTTCCTCTATTGCTAGAGCTAGCGCTTTCATCATCGCCACGAAAAGCAAGCTCCTGCTTTGCAAGGAAGCACGTCGCATTTATCAGATCCTTCAGCACCTCTCGATGTTCCTTTACCCTTTCATTGTGGTATGTTACATTCAGCCTCCTTTGCTCGTCAAGTGCAAGGTCAATCCGAGATTTACCGAAGGTTTTCAACGTAATTTGACACTGGATGTGAGCTGCCGACTTTTCATGCTTGGTTAAAGCTGCGGGCAGGTTGTTTAAATCACAGTATCCCGTTGAAGTCCAAACAGTCTGACTCATTGAAAAAAGCAGGCAGGGATTGCAGTACAGCCGCTCGCTGACTGTTAGCACAGCCACATAGCCAATCTTTTCTTTCATACCAGTCTGTTTGAAACGATCGTACAATTTTTTGTCCCTTTTGCTGCAGTAGTCCATTTAAGGCTGGCGTAGACCTCCCTCTTGATATTAACTCCCTTTTTGAATTAAAATCGAGCTTTGAAATATTCCTCAATTCATCAATTGTCATATCGGCGGACACTGCTGCTAACATTTTGACTTAGAATTTTGGCGGGGATTACTCTTACATTGTAGCTGGTGTAATGACGTTAGCTGCGCAAATGTCCAGTAATATCTCAATTTTGATTGGTCCATGTTTGATATGTAATGGATATGATTACTGGCATAACATACTTACGTGCAAAGGCAGAGCAGAGTTGTGCTTTTTGCCGTACATGTTGAAGAATACAGGATCGAAGTGCGCATGCGCAACTTGGGTTTTTCGCTTGTCATCCACAACGAAAGGACAGTAAAAGCACTGCTTATTCTACCATGTTTTTGTATTTGATTATGTAACTGCTACATTTCTCGTCGTAAAGTCTAAACAATTGGAATAACACACATATTGCAATATAAATCACAAGAATAAACATTAAAAATACAAATACAAGTTTATTAAATAAAATTATTTAATAATTATTTATATTTTGTTATATTTTGGCATAATTACTGCCATGGCCGTAACTACCATTGAGGACACCGAGGTCATGACCTCGGTATTTTTTTCTAGAAGTGTCGAAAATAGCAGACGAAACAATTATCCTTGCATCAACGGACCGTCACGTGACACGTACTTGCAGATACTGCTGTCATGTCAAAACGAAAGTAGTTGGCTGTAGAGGAGTGTTACCTTAACCAATTAATGATCGCAA
>JACXGM010032001.1:0-12782 GCA_016801145.1 Umbra pygmaea
TGTTTTTTCATGTGTTACGGTGCGCCGTCACCAGCAGTGTTTATTCATGTGTTATGGTGCATCGTCACCAGCAGTGTTTTTCATGTGTTATGGTGTGCATTCACCAGCAGTGTTTTTCGTGTGTTATGGTGTGCATTCACCAGCAGTGTTTTTTCATGTGTTACGGTGCGCCGTCACCAGCAGTGTTTTTTCATGTGTTATGGTGCATCGTCACCAGCAGTGTTTTTTCATGTGTTATGGTGTGCATTCACCAGCAGTGTTTTTTCATGTGTTATGGTGTGCATTCACCAGCAGTGTTTTTCATGTGTTATGGTGCATTGTCACCAGCAGTGTTTTTTCATGTGTTATGGTGCATCGTCACCAGCAGTGTTTTTCATGTGTTATGGTGTGCATTCACCAGTGAACGTTCTGTTTGGCAGTAAATAGTACTAATCAGCCGATTGTCTTATGAAAATAACCAGCACATTTCTCCCAACATAGCAAAGCCACAACAAATGCGAGGGAGAAGAACTATGTTACCCCAAGTAAAAAAAAGTATATTTAAATGTACTTGAAATGTATTTTATTTATCCTAAATATACTTCTAATATATTATTTTGGTATGTATATTTTGAAAGTATACTTCAAATACACTTAAATACATTGAATACATACTTATGGTTAACCATAAGTATACTAGAAGTATAATACTGGAGTATAATTTAAATATACTTTTTTTTTACTTGGGACATGCAATAATTCAACTATATATTTTACACCACTGACAAGGGAAAAGTCACTTTTCATGGTATCTATGGCTAGCTTCTAGCCAATGCTAACTTTGTCAAACAACAGTTTGCATTTGCATTGCTAAAGTTGGATTACCTTACCTGTCCAGCAGAAAACAGGCAACTTTGGCATTACTTTGAAAACATTTTTCCCTCATTAGCGCCTTCAATCTGGAAAAAGCCACACTGATGTTTACCCTGGATTTCTGCCTGTGTCGCTCTTATATTTGTCTGGCTTCTTCATGCTTTCGCTTCTTCAAAGCAGATTCACCCTCAGTCGGCTCTTGTCCAAAATAATAGCTGTGGTCCTCCAATTGTCCAAAATTCTACTTCTAATAAAAGAGAGCTTCTACTATTACCTAATACTTAGAAACATACAACTTCTTCTTCTCCTGCTGCTTCTTATTCTTCTTCTGCTGCGGCTTCTCTTTCAAGGTAGTGTAACGAAATGTGCTCTGTAGCGCTGTTTGTTCGCTGAGGGAAACCGTAGAATCATGATGACAAAATATAGCGACCTCCATAAAAGGGGCTGCCCGCGGTTATGTAGATATAAATGGCTCATTCTAAGGTAATAAAAACAATGGTTCATTATGTAAGGTCTTTACACACCACTGAAAACATAGTTATGGATCTTATATTGCATTTCTGTCAATAGATCCTAAATGCACAAATGTACCTGCAGTAGAGACTGCTGGGAAATAAGATCAGTATTTGATTTGTACATGTTTTAAGTATTTCATTAGGGTAACAATTTGCCTTCAATGTAAGAATTTAGGAAATATACATTGGCTAATAATACAATGTGTGAAATAACACTGGATAATTTGCTTTCTGCACCAATCACTTGTTTACTTCAAATACTCAATAGATCAACAAATAGTCCAGTATCTTACAACCCACAGGAGTTTTGTTTTGAAACCATGTTTCAAACTATTTTAAATATATCAGGCATTATGTACTTAATGTTATTTAAATCCAAATTTCGACCTGGCTTTTGCAGTTTTCATGTTTATAAATCTGAACAGTTTAAACTTAAATAAACTAACAACAAGCAAGCTGAGAGCAAAATGAATCGGTTTTCAAACATTTTCACATGAGACCAGAGGCCTATACTACAAAGCAAGTTCAACATGCCCTGGATTTCTTTTCATTACCTGACTTCACTAAACCTTAAAAATTGCGATCTAGATACGAGATGTCTCGGCGGTGGTTATCAATTCGTTAACACCCAGGATTTCCCAATCTAGTGATGAGCGCGTTCACATAAAAGGGGCGGTGTGTACACTATCAGACCAATCGCAGACAGGGACAAGTCTACGAGAGCCACATATTTCGCTCAACTGTAGTAAATGATAATTTTAGAGAAATTTGCAGAGCTTAAAAAAATATATTCAAGACATAAAGCAGGAAGGAAAGCTGGGAATACATTGCCACCCATGTATAAATGTCTTTAGGCTCATCGATATCGATATCATATCACTGACTATAATAACAATTGTGTATTCCAATAAACCAATGTGTTGCTTGATGCTGATCGTGTAGTACATTTATCATATTCTTTCATTTGCAACCCTGACAGTGTTAAACGGTCATGGGGCCAAATAACAAATGTACAGGGTGTGTAAATTAATCAATGTCAAAATACTTGGTTGTTCAACAAGTTCTGTAGGATTGATAGTAAATGTATGTACTGTCTCTACAGTGAAAAGGGATACATTTATGTTGGTCCGTATCAAACAGACCATACATTAAAATACCTGTCACTAACAAACGCAATACTATGCATAAAGTCTGTGGAACTGTAAGCGCACAACTTCGATGTATCGCACTGCACTGGCATATACCACACAAGAAGCTGACAAAGACACGTCACTCTCTCAGCTGATCTCATTAGAGAAAGCAAATGACGACTCCCAGAATGGTGACCTATTTTTCAATCGTGAATTGATTGGTCAGTAGGCGGTGCTTTTGTTCGGGTTAATCAGTTATCTCGACTATAACCTGCTCCGGAGCAGGTTAGGTTCGCAGCATAAGTTACCATGGCAATGTAACCCGGTAATAGAAGATCCAACATCGTGATACTGAAAACCCAGGGTTAATCCTGAAATTACCTCGCTAACCCCAAATCTTGCTTCGTAGTATAGGCCCCTGATATTTGCTGTGAAGGAAACATTTGTGATCACGTGTTAACCTCTCCTCAGGTATCACCAGACAGTCCATGTATTTGAGCTAGCACACCAAATACAACTTGTCTACTAATCAACTGGTCCCTGGTGTACTAGTTTACAGTTAAATACTGGGTAACACTTTATAATAACTAGTGCTGGGCGGTATACCGGTTCACACTGAATACCGGTGTTTATTTTTGTTATGATATGAATTTTTTATATACCGCAATATCGGTCTTTTTTAATACATAACGTCCGGAACGCTACTCTGCGCGACACTGTTTCAGCTCTGACCCTTTTCAATGTGGCACTTCTAACCATGCATGGTGCGACTGCGAGGCATGGTGAGGGTAAACTGTAGTGCTCAGGGGCCGGTTTTACCAGCTGGACATAATATTGGTCATAACTGTATGTCCGACATAAAATGCCCTTTACGTCGAACTTTATATTTATACCTGTTGCACCAGTCGGGCGTAAGCTCTCAATGAGCTATGCATAGTAGCTAGTAGGCACAGCCAGGGCGAAGGCTGTGACTGATTGCATTAAGATTTAGCTGTAATTTCTTTGGAGAAGATACAGGGCACATTATTTACGTTAGCAGCGAACTACATGGATTATCAATCAAGTGCCTGAATATAGCTAACGTGTTGTTTGTTAAAACGGTACTAACTATGTTAGAAACAAATCTTGATCAGTCACTTTCAGCTGTGCGATCCATCCCAATACGTAAAACATTGTTTTCCATCCCAAACAGTATTGAACATTAATGCTTGTTAAGACTGACGCTTCACTGCCCTTCCTCATGCTAAATTGTGAATATATTTTCTGTTATCTTTCTCAAGTTAGGACGATGCTATTTGTTTTTCTAACTAAAAATGGTTAAAGCAGCTAAAACACACACATTATTTGGCTTTGTTACTCAGAACAATTAGTAAATGGGTTTAGCTATTTACATTTCTCTTGCAGGCACATCGAATTTAGGGATCAATTTATTATTAGTGTAATTTATAATTACAGTAAAATAATATTTTTTAAGCCAATGAAATGCAAGTATTTTAATGGTAGCTTCTCTTTTCTTTTACACTTTATGGCTTATGGAACGAAACGGTTGCCAGGGGGCAACATTGGAACGTTTAAAACTTTCTTCGTCCATTTGATCTATATCACTAGTAATATTCTGATTTCATGGACAAGCATTACTTACGGTGGACTTAACTACGAATAGTCTTATTTTTATTTGGTGCAACAACTGTAAATTCTACTCACAACATCGGACACGAGCAATTTGCTCCACCACCTTATAGCCGCAAGCATGTCTTGGAATATCAAAAAATGCATGCATCTACTGAAATAATTCCTCTCTCAACGAGAAGAAAATGCTGGCAACACCTGCATCATGATTATGCATGGAAAAAACTAAAAATACCATCATATACAGTGAAACCGGTAGTGTAGTGGGAAATTAATGTTGTTCACAGGACCAAATAATGACGATCTCCACATTGGGTTGCACAAGGCATGTTTTTTCTTTACAGATAACTATTCTAGTTGGCTGGCCAGAATGTTGGAGGTTCCACAGTAAAGTGTTTGTTCCCTCCCCTGGGGTGGGACAGTTCAATATCATGTAAATGTGTGAGGCCCGCTCTTTTGTAATGGTATTTGCGCCAGTACGGCGGTTCCACAGGAAACGTATGTTTTTTCCCCTCGGATGGGACATTTCGATTTCATGTAAATGTTATAAAACTGTTCTATTATTGCTACTAAGGCTAGCGCCAGCGAGACTGTGCATTATTGAATTATGTAATGTGAAGGGCCAAGCCTGTTTGTTCTATCACCGCCAAGTGAAGTGATCACCATTTGTCATGCAACGGGGGAGGAGTTTGGGGATCACCTGGGCGAGAAGGTTAAATTGCTCTGTCGTTAGTATTGTGAGTTGAGTTCTAATCATAAACCAATTCTCCGGGCAAGCTTTTTGCCCTAGCTGTGTGTTTAAATCACTAGGATAATTGTAGTTTTTGGTAGGCTGAAGGATTTTAGAACGTGAACTATTTTGGGTATGTAACTTGTATTTCATTGTCCTGTTGTAGTGTTGTATTCTTATGCTCTATAACTGGAATTAAATGTAATTTGATTGTATACCGAGTTCCGTCTGATTCTGCTACAGTTATTCCCGGTTATTCCCGATTCGGCAAAAGGAGCAAAGTTCAGCCCACTCTTGGGAATTCCTTATCCTTCGCCCCTATTATTCAGTTCAGTCTCCGGAGACATTTCTGCTCGTAGGGGCGGGCCGATGCTCATAGATTCTTGCACGGCTGTTGCATGCGTATTCCGTGATGACAGGTTAGCCCGTACATATTACATACTTAGTGTGGCTCGGAGGGTCCAGGCTATAGCTACCTGGCGGATCCAGAGTTTCACGCCCGCGAGGCCATGGTTGAACTTGCTTAGCTAACACATATACACATGGAGTCAGATTTATAGATATTAAATATCTACGAGGCAACTAAGATCAATAAGATCATTCTCCACGCTTTCTTATTAAGCTGTTATTGATCTGTTTAACTCAGAACATTGCCCCAAGGGAAAGGGAAATATATCAATTATTAATGTATTAATTTAATGTGCATATTAATGGTATTCTCTTTTTTTTTATTATGTTTATTAATCATTATTAATGCTATAAATTAACTGTTTATTGTTGCACATATTATATCAAGTATATACAATATGAGTTATTTGTTATTGATTTAAAAATGTTTTTAAACCTTTAAGAAACAGTTTATAAACATAATTTGAACATTACCTAAATACAGTATCTTGCGAAAGTATTCGGCCCCCTTGAACATTTCAACCTTTTGCCACATTTCAGGCTTCAATCGTAAAGATTTAAAACTGTAATTTTTTGTGAAGAAGCAACAACAAGTGGGACACAATCATGAAGTGGAATGAAATTTATTGGATATTTCAAACTTTTTTAACAAATAAAAAACTGACAAATTGGGCGAGCAAAATTATTCAGCCCCTTTACTTTCAGTGCAGCAAACTCTCTCCAGAAGTTCAGTGAGGATCTCTGAATGATCCAATGTTGACCTCAATGACTAATGATGATAAATAGTATCCACCTGTGTGTAATCAAGTCTCCGTATAAATGCACCTGCTCTGTAATAGTCTCAGAGGTCCGTTGAAAGCACAAAGAGCATCATGAAAAACAAGGAACACACCAGGCAGGTCCGAGATACAGAAAGATTTCCCAAGCTTTAAACATCCCAAGGAGCACTGTGCAAGTGATAATATTGAAATGGAAGGAGTTTCAGACCACTGCAAATCTACCAAGACCCGGCTGTCCCTCTAAACTTTCAGCTCATACAAGGAGAAGACTGATCAGAGATGCAGCCAAGAGACCCATGATCACTCTGGATGAACTGCAGAGATCTATACCGGAGGTGGGCGAGTCTGTCCATAGGACAACAATCAGTAGTATACTGCACAAATCTGGCCTTTATGGAAGAGTGGCAAGAAGAATGCCATTTCTGAAAGATATCCATTAAAAGTGTTGTTTAAAGTTTGCCACAAGCCACCTGGGAGACACACCAAACATGTGGAAGAAGGTGCTCTGGTCAGATGAAACCAAAATCGAACAATGCAAAACGTTATGTTTGGCGTAAAAGGAACACAGCTCATCACCCTGAACACACCATCCCCACTGTCAAACATGGTGGTGGCAGCATCATGGTTTCGGCCTGCTTCTCTTCGGCAGGGACAGGGAAGATGGCAAAAATTGATGGGAAGATGGATGGAACCAAATACAGGACCATTCTGGAAGAAAACCTGATGGAGTCTGCAAAAGACCTGAGACTGGGACAGAAATTTGTCTTCCAACAAGACAATGATCCAAAACATAAAGCAAAATCTACAATGGAATGGTTCACAAATAAACATATCCAGGTGTTAGAATGACCAAGTCAAAGTCCAGACTTGAATCCAATCGAGAATCCGTGGAAAGAACTGAAAACTGCTGTTCACAAACGCTCTCCATCCAACCTTAATCAGCATGAGCTGTTTTGCAAGGAGGAATGGGCAAAAATGTCAGTGTCTCGATGCGCAAAACTGATAGAGACATACCCCAAGCGACTTACAGCTGTAATCGCAGCAAAAGGTGGCACTACAAAGTATTAACTTAAGGGGGCTGAATAATTTTGCAATGTGGCAAAAGGTCGAAAAGTTCAAGGGGGCCGAATACTTTCGCAAGGCACTGTAGATAGACTAGATATTCCCAACACTTTGTTAATATTTACTAATTGGTTTGTAAACCGTATCCAAACATTAGTATAGTTTAGTTTACCTTTATTTTACCTGGGTTTGGGTCATGGTGCTGCGTAGCCATGTTTTTAGCCTCTGGAGGCTGCTGAATCTCCTTTCTGATTCTGCTGATGACAACTAGGAGGAGTTGGGCAACTGTTTCAACACTGTTGAGGCGGGTTTGGATCATGGTGCTGCGTAGCCATGTTTTCACCCTCTGGAGGTTGCTGAATCTCCTTTCTGACTTTGCTGATGACACAGGCACAACTAGGAGTCGGGCAACTGTTTCAACTTGGTCAAAGAGACCACGGACCTCTGGGGTCATCCCTTGAAGAACAGCCATAATTTCAGCACCAGACTGGAAGCTGTACTTCATTCTGAACAATGCAAGCTGAACTCCGAGGATGTCTGGGTTGATTTCTGGGTACTGTTGGACAACACCATGTATCTTTCCAGTTAAGAGAACTTGTTCCAGGTGCCTTAACATTTACATTCCCTCCTGCTCAAATCTTTCTCTAAACTACATGTCAGCAACATCCAGAACTTTGGAGAATTCAGTCCTGTAATAGTCAGAAAAGGACACATGTACATCTGCAGGAGCACTACCTGTGAAGCTCTGAGGTGGGATACGGACACAAGGAGAGGCAATAGGAGTGAGATTGAGTGTCTCACAGATCCTTGTTGGGTTTGTGTAAAGATCCTGAAAACTCTCTGTGTTGGTCTTTTTGTTCAAACCTTCCTTAACACAGGCAACAGCTGAAAGCATACCATCTAGTGACTGTGTTCTGCTCTGGAGGGACATATTCTAAACCTCCAACTCACCTGTGATGATCTCCAAAGCACACACACCAAGGACAACATTTCCCTGTTGAAATGTCTCATACAGCCCCTGTGCCTTACTAGCCACATGACTCACTGCCATCTCAGCCAAAGCCTTGCTTATGCACTCATACTGGTTTAGCACAGTGGGGATGGCACTATCACGGACCGTCCACCTTGTTGGACACAGAGGTCTTATAGTGTGACATGGACCCTCTCCCCCCTCAGACCTTGCAATTCCCTTAAATACAGTTTCATATATGTATATTTTGTTTGTATATCTGGTGTTTGTAACAAAAATAATTTCCTTCTTGGATTATTAAAGTATTCCTGATTCTTTAGCAAGTCTAGTTTTGACTTATTTTCAATGTGATTCAAGTGTGTTTTTATACTTTTCTAGTATCACTAATTTAAATGGGAAGCTTTTTATATCTTGTATGTTATACCTTTTGTACCCTTCTGTCATTGTATTCATCATTTTTATTGTTAATAAACGAACCACATCCATCCCCCGCACTTTTGAATAGCTTGCTACGCCCCTGTCTACCGGCGACATTAAGATAGGCTACTTCTCTATGAAAAAGGCTGTTTGTAGCCTATAAGACTTACAAGTTGCCAGATATTATTGTTCTGCCTATGTTTTTATATATATTTTCTGTAAATTGTTGAGGCATATAGCCTACAATTGTTTTCTTACACATTGTTAGTAAATTCAATGATCTCTCTCCCTCTGTTGTTGAAATCATCCTTATATTAATGACCGGGCGGGTCACCAGACATTCGGGGTTCAGGTGATCCGGTGCTGGGGGATTGCATGTGTTTTATTACATTTTATGTGGGCTATTACATTATTTGTAATAACAATGCGAATTAAATTAACTGCATTTTTCTGATGACGAACGCTATTATGTTCAAGTGCAAAAAAATATCTATTTTATTTCTATAGCTATCATATGTTTTATTTTTTAAACGCCACTGAAATGAATCCCCCAATTTGAAAGCGCACGACTGTGTCAAGTGAACAGTTTATAAAAGATTTAGGGATAAACACAGACGTTCTGTGCAAACCGTATAATGGATGTCGCAATAAGTTAATTTTTCCAAGGCAATGTACAGAAGAATGTTTTAACCACATGTGCGAACAAAAACATAAGCAAACATTGTATTTACTAGTAGAAATTAGTTTTCCAATTTACCTATATTCACATGCTTAATTAATTCATTTAGGCATTTTCATGATTACGGCAGTTGGTGCTGATTTTGCACAAATTATGCCAATCTATTCAGGGGCACTGGATGGATTTATATTTATGATGTTTAAAAAAATCCACATCACCATCATGTCGTTCTTTGAAAAAGATGATATCCTATGGAATGGACCAGATATTACCACAGCAGTAATAATCATTGAAACCTCATATAAAATATAGGCTACAAGTCAGTCAAATACTTAGACTACAACATAACTGCAGAAGGCTACAGCAGTTTGTACAAAGACTAAAGTATTTTACTATCCAATAAACGGGAACAAATACAAAATGTATAGTTTTATTAATTATAGCCTGTTAATGACAGCACTTGCATAATACATGGAAGTCTGCCCGTATTCATAACGTTTCGTTTCCAGACAAGATTGCACAAAGTGGCTTTTAATGGATGTAAATAAATGTCTCCAGAAACTAAATTCAAAGAAACACGCTTGCAATGTAATTCTGCTGATGTTGACAGTGGAGTCTGTATCAACTAAACATTTGAATTGCATAAAAAATGCAATGGATAACGAATGCCATTTAAATTAAATGAAACTGTACATAAGTGTTGAGACCTTGTTATAAACGATCTAAATGATCCGTTTTATAGGAACTACTTGATTTGTGGCATACTTACATGGCAACAGTAAAAGGAGTGGTGGGGGGTACGTTAATGTTTCACGATAACCGCACACCTCGTGACCATTTTCTTTCCCTAAAAATAATAATTAAAACATTAATTTTCACAAATAAAATGTTGGCAACCGTTTCATAAGTGCATTAACACACAAGTTCATGTTCATTTTATTTTTCTATAGCACATTTACAAAAGCCACTAGGCTGACCAAAGTGCTTTACAGAAGTATTATATCTAAAAAAAGAAAGTAATAAAAACACCTGTGTCACAACACACAGTAACACAAATAAAAGAATAAAAGCAGTATAAGTATGAAGGCTGAAAACGGAAAGGTAAGGAAAAGACAGAAATGGAGGATAGTAAGCTAGTGTGAACAAGTGGGTTTTTAATAAGGACTTGAAGACAGACAAGGTAGGGGCCGTTCTTATCTGTAGGGGCATGGAGTTCCAGAGTCGAGGCCCTGCTACCCGCAAAAGTAGCACGCTCACCTCTACGCTTAAGTCTAACATGAGGGACTACCAACAAAGCCTGATCAAGAGACCTTAAGCTTCGGAACGGAGTGTAAGGATGGAGCAGTTCAGAGAGATAGACCGGGGCTAAGTTATTTAGAGATTTAAAAACAAGGAGTAAAATTTTTAAATCTATTCTCTGTCGAATTGGCAGCCAGTGTAAAGTTCTGAGAATCTGAGAGATATGGTCATATTTCCAACATTTTTGAGTCTGGCCGCCGCATTTTGTACTAATTGGAGACGGGCAATTTGGACACTTGATATACCACAATATACAGAATTGCAGTAATCTAGCGCTGACATGTGATAATGCATGAACAGCCATTTTTTAGAGTTTTTGGATTGAGAAAGCCTCTAATTTTAGATAGTAATCAAAGTTGGAAGAAACTAGAGCTGATTACAGATGAAATGTGTTTATCAAATTTTAGGGACTGGTCGACAAGAACACCAAGGTTCCGTACTCGAGTGGATTTAAAAGCTGATAAGCTCTCTAGCTCAAGGTTTAGGTGCTGAAAGTTTTCGTTTGGGCCAAAAACAATAACCTCAGTCTTCTCTTCATTTAAAAGGATGAAATTTTGGGCTAACCATGCTTTGACCTCTTCTAAGCATAGCAGAAGAGAGTATAGCCCTGCACGGTTGTTTCTCTAAATAGGGATGTAGATTTGGGTGTCATCCGCATAAAAATGAAAAGAAACACCATGCTTTCTTAGGATGGTGCCCAGAGGTAGCATGTAGAGAGAAAATAAGGAAGGGGCCAAGATGGAGCCCTGCGAAAGCCCACAGGTGAGGGGTGCCATGGAGCTGGAGAAGTTTCCCATCTTTACCGAAAACTTTCTGTCAGACAGGTATGACTGAAACCATTTCAGAACTGATGCCCTTAGACCCACCCAGGACTCTAGTCTAGCTAGGAGAGTAGGGTGGTCAATGGTATCAAAAGCTGCCGAAAGATATAGGAGAACAAGAACAACGGTGTCTCCAGAATCAGTAGCAAGATAAATTTCCTTTAGCACTCTCAGGAGGGCGGATTCAGTGCTGTGGGCAGACCTAAATCCAGATTGAAAAACCTCAAAAATACTTTATTTAAGAAATATTTTTGGAGTTGATCCAACACAATTTTCACAAAAAAAAGGAACAGTGTAATGAATAACTTCTCAAGTAGTAAAAAAGAACAATATAGTTTATTCTAGAAAGGGTGAGTAAGACCAAACCAAGAATATAGGCGAAGGTACAGAGGATAATCCAAGAAAAACACAATACCGGGTAAACAATGCACAGGTCAGGCCAAAATAACGATCCAAGACTACAGGCTAAGGTACAGAGGCAAATCCAAAAACCACAATACCGGGTAAACAATGCACGGGTCAGGCCAGAATAACAATCCAAAATGATGATGCTCAGTAAGAAGAAATGAATACTCACAATACCTCGCAAAGAGGAATTAGTGTGTGTGTGCTTCTATACAGCCTGAGTGAGAGCAGGTGTACTGGATCTGGGTGATTGAGTCCGGGTTATGGGAAATGTAGTTCTGAGAAGTCAGGAAGGGGAAGATATAGTTCTCAGGGAAGAGGAAATGGGAAACGTTACAGAATCCCCCCCAAGGCGCAGCTCCTGAGGCACCGAACAGTGAACACACCACCGGACACCAGGCGGCAGAAGACCCAGGCAGGAGACTGCAGCGGCAGAAACCACAGCGGCGGAGGCACTCCAGGGCGGGGCAGACGAGCAGAACAGGCAGGTGGAGGGAGTCCAGGCGGGCCGGAGGGCGGGGGCAGCAGCAGCTGACCTGAAAGACGAAGCAGCAACGGCGGGCCGGAGGGCGGAGGCAGCAGTAGCAGACCGAAGGGACAAAGCAGCAACAGGGTCTAGAGGACAGAGACAGCAGCGACGGGCCGGACGGCTGAGTCCCGGCAGGCGGAGGCAGAATCAATGGCCCTGCGGGAGGCGGCCAGGCCGGAGGGGGCTTGGAGGGGCAAGGCAAAGGCGGACCAGGCACCGGAACCACAGCAGACACAGGAACCTGGAAGAACATAGCACAAACAGACACAGACCAACAGACAGACACAGAAAGGGGCACAGAGACCGGGGCAGGCGTAGGCCCGGAGACAAGCACCGGAGCGGGGACTAGGGCAGGAACCGGCACAGGGACAGGGGCAAACACTGGCACGGGGACAGGGGCAGACACTGGCACGGGACAGGGGCAAACACTGGCACGGGGACAGGGGCAGACACTGGCACGGGGACAGGGGCAGACACTGGCACGGGGACAGGGGCAGACACTGGCACGGGGACAGGGGCAGACACTGGCACGGGGACAGGGGCAGACACTGGCACGG
>JACXGM010032002.1:0-12781 GCA_016801145.1 Umbra pygmaea
CCGGACCACTTGTCCCTTATATATACCAGTCTAAGCTCCTGACCCCGGACCACTTGTCCCTTATATATACCAGTCTAAGCTCCTGACCCCGGACCACTTGTCCCTTATATATACCAGTCTAAGCTCCTGACCCCGGACCACTTGTCCCTTATATATACCAGTCTCCCTAACCTGTGCTTCTGACTGTTCTCTCATAATAAGGCTCTTTGATGACTAAAGGACACTTTTAGTGGAACCATTAGGTTTAGAACCCTGGCCGCAATGACAGAGTTGCACCTCGGGATAGGCGCTCTCACTCCAATGATAACTATATGGGGGGTGGGGGGATTTACCCCAATTTTGCTTCACTGCCAATTGGTCTTGTCCAATTCCTCCTAACCCTGCCATGTCGGCACCTCCCCAACTCCTTGGGCAGATTCGGGATGGCGAAAGGTGCTCACAAGATTCATCCAACATGGAAGTCTTTATGGGCCTTGTCCATTATCAGATTTTAAAATGCTTTGCGCTGGCTGTGCCATTCATTTCCTATGGGACAGGCATTTTCTCCCGACCTAGCGACGTCTCTACCCTAGGAACAAAAAATCTCTGAGCTCAACTCTCAAAGAGTTTTCAAATTTGACCCCCACCGACGCTGACCTCCTGAAACGCAACCAATGGCACTGCAGTTTGTGTTGTCGTCCTATACACTGAAAATATAAGAAAATGTAATGTTATGTTTGTCAGAGTAGCTCAAATTAAAATTTAACATTGAAATTGTGTGATGACATGGGTCAGAAGTCATTAGCATGGAATAATTTCAGTTAGAAAAACAACAACTACTAGCCTGCTAGCTAGCTCCAGTGCTATAGCTGTGTCAGGATGCACCCTACCTAGCGGAGAGAAAGGCATTGAATGCTGGTCGACTTTTGTGTGCGATGATTACACTCAACAACTATACTTCTGGATTGAATTTACAGGCACCTGATCCTCATAAAGGGGGCTTCTCGAGAGTGACGTGCAACATAAATAATCAGACTTATCTATCCCAAATTCTAGGCAGCGCTATGCCATTTTGCGCTGCCTCTGGCTTGGGGGTTACAGGCAAAGTTGGAGGAGCAATAGTTAGGACTGAACCACTGACTATCATGACATACAGTTGCAATTAAAATTATTCAACCCCCATTGCAAATCAGGTTTGTTGTCAAAATTTGCAACTGTTTGCAATGAACAATTCAAAAAAAATCTATTGAAATAGCTTAACAGAATGAATGCTTCAAGTGGCTTCCCTAAATTAAACTGTAAATGCAACTGATAATGACTTCTCCAGTCTTAAAATTATTCAACTCCTTCATTCATGACAAGCATGTTTAGTATATAGTAGAGAACACTTTTGCTGTTATGACCTGATGCAAACAAGGTGCACAGCCATTTCCTGTGCCAGAGGATGCAAAGCAGCCCCAGAGCATGACTAAGCCAACACCATGCTTGACTGTGGGCAGAGTTTGTCAGTGTATGCTTCATTCTTCTTCCTCCAGAAATAACATGCTGAAAAGTTCCAGTTTTGTTTAGCTTCACAGAACAGAATCCCAAACTTCTGTGGCTTCTTTGTGTGATTAAGCATATTGGAGCTGAATTTTCTTATGCTTTTGGGTCAGTAATGGTGTACATACTGGAGTCCTGGCATGGAAACCTTCTGCATGTAGTATGCACCTTACTGTGCTCACTGAAACCTCAGTGCCTGTAGCCAACCAGTCTTGCTGCAGGTCTTTTTCAGTCACTCAAGGGTTTTCACAACCTGCCATCTCAGAAATCTGGTTGCAGCCATTGATAGCTTCCTTTTTCTGCCCTGTCCAGGTAGTGTAACCACCATTTCCTTAACTTTGAACTTGCAAACTTTGTTTCCAACGGTGTTTCTGGGAACATTCAGTGCCTATCTTTTTGTATAATTTTCCTTGTTTGTGAAGGGTGATAATCTCTTAAAGTTTTGGACCATTCATTTAACTTGCCATATTTCTCAAATGCAGTCAATTGTGACACTCAACAAACCCATAGCCAGTTCAGGCATTTCATGTGTTCCAGCTCAAGTATACCTGATGCAACTAATTAGTTGCATCAGGTGTGCTTGAGACAACACTTGTTTTGCATATTTGTGCTCTTCCCAGCGATTCTATTCAGGGGTTGAATAATTCTGAGACTGGATAAGTAGTGCTGCGCGGTATACCGGTTCACACCGAATACCGGTGTTTATTTTTGTTATAATATGAATTTTATAAATACCGTGATACGGGTGTATTTGAATACATAACGTCCGGAACTCTAGGCTGCGCGACACTGTTTCAGTTCGGACCCTTTTCAAAGTTGCGCTTCTAAACATGCATGGTGCGACTGCGAGGCGTGATAAAGGTAAACAGTAGTGCTCAGGGGCCGGTTGCACCAGCTGGACATATATAGGTCCTAACTGTACGTCAGGCCTAAAAGCCCTTTACGTCAGACTTTATATTTATACCTGTTCACGCTATTCCCTTCACTCGAGTAATAATGAACAAATTATGAGTAATCATGCTTTGGTAAACATTACACTTTTAACTAACCTTATAGGACAGCCTGGCCTTTCCTCATCCACACTTACCACTTGCAACTGTGGGAGAAGATTCCTCCTTCTTGCCACCAGGTGTGGGTAGACTTGGAGGAGGTGGTGGAGGCATAAGCTTGGCATCAATGTCTTCACAATCAGCATCATAGTCATCTTCATCATCTAAGAGAGAGAGACTGTTCAGTTACTGGCCATGAAGTGTCTTTGATTCAGGCTACATTTACACGTGGCCGGCTATTTTCATAAACTGACATTTCACGCTCTCCATTTTCAAAAATAACATTATGCCCACCTGTCCATTTTCAAAAAAGTGTTTGTTTACACGACCCCATGTATATGCCTTCAAGAGTATGCCAAACTTGTAGGTGGAAGTGTAACAAAAGGCTGAAGCCCACATTAGCCAATCAGATTCCCAAAAATAGAATGGAAAAATAGAAAATGAAAATGTAAACATAGGTCGCACTTTTGGCGCAGGTGCAAGTTCTGGCGCATACTGTGACGTTGGCTGCCTAAACCTCAGGTTTTCTCAGTTTACATGCAAACGTGCAAACAGAGTTTTTCAAAATCTCCACTCCTGGCCCGAGTTTTTAGAAAGAATCGTTTTCAGAGGCGAATTCTCAGTTTGCGTGTAAACGAAGAGCACAAACGAAGGGAAATGTCTCAAGTTTTTTTTAAATAAACGTGTACGTGCAAACAGGGTCTAAATATGCTTCCATTTTCTGTTATTGTAAACTAGGGTACATGCAATCAAAAATGGAAATGTCTATAATGGGCCTCCATTAAGGACAGTATCTTCAAGCATGCAGTGGGTTTATGTTTGCCAATCAAAACAAGAAATACTTATACAGTCAAATAGGCTCCATGTGTAGCCAGTAGAGCAATGCCAAACATGCTAGACCACACGGTTGCATGCTAGACCACACGGTTGCATGGGTCCTGCTGTACCTGTTGTCCTGCTGGGCTGTAGGGAGCCCATTGCCTGCCGATACTTCTTAGTCTCATCTTCAGCCACCTCGCTGATGTCCGAATAATCAACTGCATCTGCATCATTCTTCACCCAGCCTGCGTGACAAACAGGACATGAAACAGTCATTTATTAACCACAGAATGTGCAAACAAACAACATACAATCTAACGAATGTTGACTATTCATGTCGAGCCTGTTAATTGACAGTACCCAGCCACAAAAAGACCACTGTCCAGTTCCTAGAACAACGGTTTCCAACCCTTTCTGGATTAATGACCACCAAATCACATTCAAATTACAAGGCCCACTATTCTCAGTTGCACATACACAGATCAGCCATAACATTATGACCACCTGCCTAAAATTGTGTAGGTCCCACTTTTGCCGCCAAAACAACAGCTCCACTCGCAACAAACTGCAATGCACTGAGTGTTCTGACACCTTTCTATCAGAACCAGCATAAACTTGTTTTTGCAATTTCAACTACAATAGCTCGTCTGTTGGATCGGACCACACGAGCCAGCCTTCACTCCCCGTGTGCATCAATGAGCCTTGGTCACCCATGGACCTTTCCTTGGACCACTTTTGATAGGCACTGATTACTGCAGACCGGAAACAACCCACAACAGCTGCAGTTTTGGAGATGCTCTGACCCGGTCATCTAGCCATCACAATTTGGCCCTTGTCAAAGTCTCACAACTCCTTACGCGTGCCCATTTTTCCTGCTCTTTCAATTTGTTGATGTGTTAAATGCAGGAAAAATTGGCAAGTGTAAGGATTTGAGTGACTTTGACAAGGGCCAAATTGATTGGGCTAGACGACTGGGTCAGAGCATCTCCAAAGCTTAAGGGGTGTTCTCGGTCTGATGCTGAAGTTATGCCAAGTTACAACAATAAAGAAAAAAGAAAGAAAGAAAGAAAAATAAATGGCGTCCAATAGTGCAATGCCTTAGACAAAGTATGGAAACACTTAAGTGTGATCATCGTACTGTGAAGAGATTTGTGGCTGATTCAGAGCACAAACGGGTTTGTGCAGATTAAGGCATAATGAGGAAGGTTACTGCCAGACAGATTCATCGGATTAAGAGAGCAGCTGCTGAAATGCAATTACAAACCAGCAAACATGTATTTGAAGCTGCTGGTGCCTCTGGACTCCCGCAAACCTCAAAGTGTAGGATCCTTCAGTCTTGCAGTTCGAATAAACCTACTAGTTGGCCACACCTAACCAATGGTCACAAGCAAAAATGGTTGCAGTGTGCCCAGAAATACATGAAGACACATTTTCAAACAGTGTTGTTTACTGATGAGTGCCATGCAATGTCCAGATGGATGGAGTAGTGGATGGTTGGCCACTATGTCCCAATAAGGCAGCAAGGAGGTGGCATAGTCATGTTCTGGGCCGGAATCATGGGGAGAGAGCTGGTATGCCCCTTTACGGGGGAGAGAGCTGGTAGGCCCCTTTAGGGTCCCTGAAGGTGTGAAAATTACCTGGGCAAAGTATATATACAATATCCGACTGACCACTTTCTTTTCTTTTTTTTCTGGAAAACAGACTCAACCAGTTGAACCACAAACTCTGTGTTACGTGAGCTGAACTGTGAGCAAATAGTGTTTGATTTTAGTTTGCATTGCCAGCTGTAAGACTTGCTCATTGATCTCCATAAATGACCGCCAAACCCTTTTTCCATGGGAGATTCCAAATCACAGTTCAGCTCATGCAGCACAGCGTTTGTGCTTCAACTGGTCGAGTCTGTTTTCCGAAGATGGCGCCTGGCCCTATTGGCCCTCCAACACCACTTCAAGCAGCATTGGTCTCCTATCCAGGGACTAACCATGCAGTGCAATACAGGGCGCTATTCTGCTGGTATGTGGCTGATCAAAATATCTGATGCATTCAGAATAATAAAACTCTGGAAATAAATAAGAAGACCAAGTCCTTGTTTAGACTTTAGGCTTATGAGGTCTGTATGTAAACAAGTTGAAAGACAGCGGTCCAGAGAGTGTAAGACCAGCATCCACCAGTTATCTGCATCTAAGAACTCATCATTTTAAAGATGAG
Source organism: Umbra pygmaea (assembly GCA_016801145.1). Classification (NCBI taxonomy): domain Eukaryota; kingdom Metazoa; phylum Chordata; class Actinopteri; order Esociformes; family Umbridae; genus Umbra; species Umbra pygmaea. The sequence goes on from JACXGM010032002.1 coordinate 5,598, forward strand.
TCTTTTTGAGCATTTTTGCTATCCTCAACAGTTATCAATAAAATAATAAAACGTAATATATGTAGGCCTAGAAAGACACCCCTACACTATTGCTCTTACCCTCTGCATCTGTGCCGCCCATGTCACCATCCCCATCAATGTCTCCCTCCCCACTGGCTGTGATCTCTGTGATCAGGTTGCCAAGACCCAGGGAGCCAAGCCCAGCCAGGTGCTTCTTGGACTCCTGCAGTGTAGAGGGAAATTGTCAAACAACCACAGTATTTAAAATATATGTATATACATATATAATATAGCAGATAACGTTTCTTTCTTTACAAGCATTACTGCACCAAAGAAACACTGGATTTAAGATCAATACAATAACAAGACAATCCTAGTTTCATGTATGGGCAATCAAGTTCAGTGGCTTACAGTGTCAAGCACACTATCTCCCTCCAGCTGACCATCTTCATTGATGTTCCCAAAGAGAAAGCCAGTGAGAGAAAATGGACGATCTTGGTCTTCATCACTGTCTGAATCAGACATCCTAAGATAGAGAAATGGATGGTGAGGTGTTCCTCTAAATATTTAATAGCAAACACAAACTAAACTAATATTTTGAGTAGAAACATTTCTAACATGTAAAGTTTAATTGTTGGTAGAGTTTAAGTGATCTTAAAATTGCATACCTATTTCACAAGCTGACATTGGCTCTGAATTGTTGTGTGGACAAGTTTTTGTAACAACCTAGTTACTGACGTAAACATGTAATAACCAGCCATAAATGGTCTAGGTTTGGTATGTAAACATGAATGTAAACAATTTCTTTAAGCATATTCAGATTTTGGTTTCTAACTTAATGGAACTATAAAGTGTAGAAGTGTCACAACATACTGTAATCATATATTAGTATTATGTTATTATTTATATAATAGGAAAGCTGTTTCTGGGCAGAATAGTCCTTTAAAGAATATCCTTACGGCGGGAGCTCCGTAACAATCTAGTAATCTAATCATGAAATTGAGTACAACTAGGCATACTAAAATACAGTAAACATATTCCCCTTAGACTTTTTGATCAAGGAGACAATGGCATGTAGTCTACATGGTCTCCAAGATCGAAGAGGCTAGCTACAATCTTGTTTGTGGCAAAGGGGTTGAACACATTACCATCACGCATGCAATATCAAAACAAACGGGATGGAATGACACGCCTTCATTACCAACACTGACTTCTGAAAGTTTAACCTTACATTGCATTACCTTAACTAAGATAGGAAGGACAGTTGTGCAAAGGTGGACGCCAGTTTGGTAATATCCTGTCGGACCCAAATGGTAGCTATCTACTGTTGCTTGACAAACTGGCTAGCTAGCTACCTAACTAACGACCGCCATTATCCCACTCTTTGCGACCTATTGTCACTACACGGGGTCCACACGCGGTGGGAGAGCTTGCAGGTAAAGTAATTCACAGACTTTTCATTCCCAAAGGAAACCAATTAATTCATTTATTTTCAAATGTAGTTCGTTAGCTAGTCCAGACACCGACCATCAACAACAACAGCGTATTATGATATTATTCAGTGCGCATGCTCACAGTTTATTTCCGACACAGGACTTCCTCCCTTGGTGCCGCCATAGACAGTATAAATGAATGGACGAAGAAACGCCATTCATTCCTACGGAGAGCAAGTGAAATCAATTAGAAGCACTTTTTCGGTGGCAGCCGAGCTTACTGTGCAGTAAGGACGTGGGCAACATCTCTGAAAGTCATTTTTCTCGTACCCGTGTCAAGAGAAATCTGAATCATTCCGAATCTTGCCTATTGCAGAGACGGAGAGCATGAGTTGGAAGTATCAGACTCCACCAAGGTGCTAGGCTTGGACCCGGAAGTTGAAGTAGCCCTGGGTGGATACTGATTCTACCCGGCTCACCTCACGTTAGCATTCCAAAGACTCCCATTCATTTTAGGGTCACTTTGACAGCAAATACATTTACATCTGAAGTGTTAAAATACTATATTTTTCCATTGTTACTTCTAAAGAAAGAGGACAATTTATAAAATGCTCTATTACCTTGTATCTCACATTATGGCCCCGTAGCAGCCATTTTTGTGAAAATATGCTAACTGTTGTGTTAAATCACGTGACTTTCTGTCGCACATGAGAGAAACTGTATAGGTCAGGAGAAGCTTGCAGGCCATCGGGGGACATGGAGGCATACAGCCAAGAGAGAACCCCATAGAGAGTTCATGAAAAGCATCGGAACAAAATATTTCAGCAACATTTTGATGGTTTGGAAATACTTCCTACTCATACTCTCCATCTCTGCAAGAGGCCAGATTCTGAATGATTCAGATTTCCCTTTGCACAGCTACGAGAAGAATTACAACTTTCAGAGACATTGCTCACGTCACATCTATGTCATCACGCTCAGCTTGAGGCTGAACAGTAAGCTCGGCTACCACCGAAAAAGTGATTCTAATTGACTTTACTTGCTCTCCATAGGAATGAATGGCGTCTGTTCATTCATTAATTTATACTATCTATCCATCCAGGGTCATAGACGTCAAAAGTTCATGGGGCACCAACCTTGTTTTGAGATGAATGTCTTTTATTCACAATGTCTTGGATAAGTACTTCATTACCCACAATCCTAAACATTCCCACAATCCCACAGTGATGCCTCTGATTGGTGGAACTCCATGATGTCATGGAGACAAACTCGCGGTTACCATGGAAATGTCTACTGAGCCTGCAAAAAGGTTTTGCGTTTCCAACTCTGGCAGGCTGCCCAACATGGCGCCTGTGTCGTTGCAAAAAATATGGATAGTTAGAGAACTGTAAATACGTAAAAACAAGCTGTATATTACATGATATTTCAAGGATGACATTGTGTAAGTGAAGTTAGCTAAAGTTAGGTTATTTAAAGTACTGTAAGGGCGGAAATATAACACTCGCAATGGTTTATGGGATGAGAAGGTCCTTCGCTCAGAAAAAAAAATATGTACACAGTCTTGTACCTTTGACTTTTTGGGGATTTTCGTCTCATTTTTTCACTCTAAGTTATATTTTGTATGCTTATGAGTCATGTCGTAGCTGGTTAGCCTAAGGCATGGTCTAAAACTCTTTATATACAAATTTTTCCAGAAGTCAATAGGAGAAATGAATGGGAAATTTACTTCCGGAACTCAAGCTCTCTCGGACGAGGGGCAGGACTGTTGAGGTCTATAGATGAATAGATGAGAGCAAACCATCCGGGTACTTTGCCTTCGCATCATGCTCCCACCCCCTTTTGGGGCAAACAGCCTTTCAACGACACAAATGCGGATATAGTTTTTCAAAATAATAGCGCTCATTCCAATGAATGAAATAATCATTGTAAATTCATTTTAAAGCTAATGAATTATAATCAAATCTAATTTTATCGTGTGTTTAAGGAACTATTAAAATAGTTTGATAGGAAAAAAAGTAATATATTTTAATAACAATTGTAAAAGATATGCTTTATACAAAATCTTATTAAATATATTGTCTCATAAAAACTAAACTATTGCCCGTGCCAAATCATGCCCTATGGATAAATGTTCACTAGGATATATTCCATCCAAACAGTCTCATATCCTCAGGCATTTCATGCAGTATAGCCAGCAACACAAAAACATGTAAGGAACACCAGAGACACAGTAGAGAAATGGGAACAGAAGTGGTTCAACACAGTAGCATTGGCATTGGCATGTTTTGTTTCCTTTCTGGCAAGAACACAGTTCGTTATTGAGGACACTTCAGCCAGGTGCAGCAGCCAATGACACAGCCATTAACATTTCTGGTACCCTCATGACACCATTATGAATGATTCCTGTGTTATTGGAGGTGTGAATACCTGATGGAGGTGTGACTATCTAATGGAAGTGTATACCTACTGTATACCTACTGTATCACACCAACACAATCCTTCTCATAACAAACTGTATCACACCAACACAATCTTTCTCATAACAAACTGTTTCACACCAACACAATCTTTCTATTAACAAACTGTATCACCCCAAAACAATCTCTCTCACAAAGGGTTTATTTTTAATGTAAGGGAAACAGTAAGGATAGGAAAGGTACAGAGGGAGACAAAAACAAATAGCAAACAAGCAGAACACAAAGACAAGTTATGTTGTTCACCGTATGTCATTCACGATCACCCTTCACACTAAAATCCTTTCACAATAAATCCTTTCACAATAAAACTCTTCACACTAAAACTCTTCACACTAAAACCCTTCACACTAAAACCCTTCACACTAAAACCCTTCACACTAAAACATTTCACACTAAATCCTTATACACTATATCCTTTCACACCAAATCCTTTCACACTAAATCCTTTCACACTAAATCCTTTTACACTAAAACCTTTCACTCTACAACCCTTTAGTTCTTTCAACAAATTAATTGCTGCTCCAATAACTTGTGCAAAACGTAGTGTCACATGCCATTGTTACAAAGCATATTCACATTCACCTTTACCAAGACTGCTTCAGAGAAAAAGCACACATAAACACCACAGCTGTTACCCTCTGACTATTTCCTGAATTGGGGCCACCGATTAATAAATTCATAGTTTGTAACATCCACCATTACCCCATGCATAGCTAGATAGTGTAAAGCCAGTTATTTCTGATTTGGAAAAAAATATTATTTTATTGTTTCTCATATAGTCTTAATGAATACATTAACCATGAAAGTAACACAATTACTTCTACTAACTTTATATTGCAAATATATGGCTATCACTATCCAATATGACTGTAAGTTTACAGGCATGGTCACATATTTATAAGCCCATCAGTAATGGGCTGTTCTAGGCACATTTGGCATTGTCTAATTAATGTCACAAAACAGACTTTGTAGTTGTTGACTTGCAAAGGAAGCAGGACACATTAACACAGATTAGTCCTCCAGATGTAACTTCACAAGTTCATTGTACTGATCAATTATTCTGTCATTAAACCACATGCTGTCATTGCATAATATGTTATAATCCTCCTTGGTAAGTGGAAATGTGAGCGTTTTTGTTGTTTTTGGAATTTGAAGTTGATCCAGGTGAGTCATCAATTGAGCATTTGTCAGAGCATGGGAGAGTGACGTGGGTCCCTGTTTTTTTGTTGCTGGCTATACTGCATGAAGTGACCGAGGATCTGAGACAATATTTGGATGAAATACATACTAGTGAACAGTTATCCATAGCACATGTTTCGGCACGAACTGTAGTTTTGCTGTTATAGAGCAATCTGCATATAAGCACGGTATGTTTAATGTACTTATAACCATTGTGTTTAAAAGCTTTTTTCATATTTTTATTTTCCCACATAACTCAATCTTTCTATATGCTTAAAACATCATAAAACTGGCCTTTGTTTAGAGTTCACTAACCTAATTAGTTATCACCTTTGATATGCATTGACCTTCAGGCTTTTATTTTGAAGGTTTTCTTATTATACACAACATATCACGTCATCTGAAGTGTCACTAGCATAAAATAAGCTGTGTCCCATTGTAAAGGCTGCATCTTCCGAAGGCCGCATTTGAAGGCCGATTGCGTCACAGCAGTGCTACGAAGGCTGTCTCAATTCAAACTCTGCTGCCTTGGGAGGCAGATTGCATCACCACGGCGCTACGAAGGCTGCCCCAGTTTGGAATTTCATTCAAATGTGATGCCAAATGCACCCTTCATTTCTTGTGCAAATGAAGGACACAAAAATTGACACTTCGCAGCCTACCCTTCCCCAGAATTCATAGTTCGCCAATGACGACACAATTTCATTATAGGAACAATTAGGATGCGAGCTGCCGTAAAACTCTAGCTGTTTCTCAAAGTCAAGGATCCTTCCTTGGTAGGTCAGGTCCTTCAGAGGCTAGGCGAGGCTCCTCCTTAAACCTGCGGTATATTAGATGTTTCCGACCTAGATGCATACTAGATGCATTAATGTTCCCAAGTGGTCCTCGATAACATTCGCTAGCACTCTTGTGCTGTAGGTAGCTTAGCTAAATATGTCCTTTTTCTTGTTTGTCTTAAAGTATAGCTATATAAAGTAGATAATGGTGGTTGTTTATAAGCATGTGTATAATATTTCAAATTAAAATCGAGATAAGATGAAATCAGTGTCATCATCCATGTTTTTTCACCCCTACAAAAGGCAAGCTTTTCGTAATTGTAGTAGCTAGCTCTTCAGGAGAAGAAGAGAAACTTGACAGGAAAATTAAATTCGAACGGGAGCAGAGACCATGATCCCGCCTCGACCACAGCCTACTAATTAACATAACAGCTAGTTCAAATTGCATTTTTGATATCAACTATGTGAAAACTTGATATCAAATATATATTTCTTGATATCAACACTGAATTTTTGATATCAAGAAGTAGAATTGTTGATATCAAGAATGTGAATTGTTGATATCAAAAATACGAAATTTTGATATCAAGATATACATTTTAAACTAGTTCAAACAGAATTGTAACTAGTTCAAAAAAATTTATAAATGTTCAAATGGCTTGCCATAGGAAGTGATTCAATCATCAATCAAATTTATTTTATAAAGCCCTTTTTACAACAGCAGTTGTCACAAAGTGCTTTGACAGACACCCGGCCCGAGACCCCAAAAAGCAAGCAACACAAGTGATGCACAGTGGCTAGGAAAAACTCCCTAGTAGGAGGGACCTAGGAAGAAACCTAGAGAGAGGCCAGACAAGGGGGTGGCCAGTCCTCTTCTGGCTGTACCGGGTGGGAGATCTGAAGGTACACAGCCCATTGTAATAAGGTCAATCTGTGTTCAATTATTGTCCAGCAATGAAGATATGATGGGTGGACTGTGACCATAGTCTTTATGTAGCATCAATACAGTTTGGTGATCTTGCGAACGAACACCGTGAAGCCGCCTGGAGTTGAAAGCTGGCGTCATCGGGTGGAAACGGGATCATCAAACGCAGTGACATGGGATCCAGCACAGCAGCGTCCAGGCACGGGAAGGGGACATCAAACGCAGTGACATGGGATCCAGCACAGCAGCGGGCCAGGCACGGGAAGGGGACAGGAAGGAGTCATCAGGCCACTTGGTCCTGTCGCATGTTCCTAGGGTCCTCCTAGGATGAACATGACATCAGGAACATTAGAGTGGGCATACCTTGGGTCTAGTACCTTGACACATCTCTGAC
>JACXGM010032003.1:0-12781 GCA_016801145.1 Umbra pygmaea
GCCATGTCAGCTGCTGGTGTTGGTCCACTGTGTTTTATCAAGGGCAGGGTCAATGCAGCTAGCTATCAGGAGATTTTGGAGAATTTCATGCTTCCATCTGCTGAAAAGCTTCATGGAGATGAAGATTTCATTTTTCAGCACGACCTGGCACCTGCTCACAGTGCCAAAACCACTGGTAAATGGTTTACTGACCATGGTACTACTGTGCTCAATTGGCCTGCCAACTCTCATGACCTGAACCCCATAGAGAATCTGTGGGATATTGTGAAGAGGAAGTTGAGAGACGCAAGACCCAACACTCTGAATGAGCTTAAGGCCGCTATCGAAGCATCCTGGGCCTCCATCATACCTCAGCAGTGCCACAGGCTGATTGCCTCCATGCCACGCCGCATTGAAACAGTCATTTCTGCAAAAGGATTCCCGACCAAGTATTGAGTGCATAACTGAACATAATTATTTGAAGGTTGACTTTATTTTTTTATTTTTTTTGTATTACAAACACTTCTTTTATTGGTCAGATGAAATATGCTAATTCTTTGAGATAGGAATTTTGGGTTTTCATGAGCTGTATGCCAAAATCATCAGTAATAAAACAATAAATGACCTGAAATATTTCAGTTGGTGTGCAATAATTCTAAAATATATGAAAGTTTAATATTTATCATTACATTATGGAAAATAATGAACTTTATCACAATATGCTAATTTCTAGAGAAGGACCTGTATAACGTTAAAAATATTATGCTTCTACCATCGAACTGTAGATTTCATAAAAAGTAAAGACAATCAGTAGTTTCTAGAGGTGTGTCACTAAGTTGTTGCTAACTAGGACTGGCTTGATTCCAGGCCTTACAGTCATGCGTCTCTGGATCCAGGCCAGTAGACCTCCTGCTGGGTTTAACCCCATTAACACACATTCACAGACAAATGACAAGGACACCAATTAAACAAGACTTCGCACAAAATGACACCCTATTTCCTACGTAGTGCACTGATTTTGACCATAGACCATCAAAGAATGTAGGAGCCAAGCAAGAAGAGGACTTTGTAGGGAACAGGTGAATTGGCACACGGCCAGGATTTTATCTAAACCTACTTCTCACCCTGAAGGAAACCAAATCTGTTACTTGTGTCCAAACAAACCTCTCAGTCAAGGTAATCAATCTTCAAATGACAGGATAAATAAAGTACACACTAAACGGCTTATTGGGCTGACTTAACATACTTAGGCAGGAGTATCGTTATTCAAATCACACACTATTTCCAATCCAGTTCACTACTTTTTGTTAACAGGGCAATTGTGCACTATTTAATATACAGTATAAGGAATTGGATGCCAGTTAAGAGCACTCAATACCATCCAGATGATTTATTAAGGGAAAAAGCTAACTTAAAAATGCAGATGTGAATGACAATTTAAATTGCACAAAAGAAAGACAATATACATGATAAAAAAAACATATTAGTTAGAATTTACAATTCAAACTCACATTAGAATTCAACAATAATATTGTACAACCCATGACTAATATGACTCTAGGGTTTAATGGAGGCTGTAGAGAATTGTCCCACTGTGTGGTCTAACATGCTCACAGACAACTTCTGCTATGGTTCAATGTCAGAAGAGGCACTCATTCATTACTGTAACACGAATGGAGTTACAAATACAAAGACTTTTGTACTGCTACAAGACAACCCACCACAGAAACAAAAACACAATTTAAATGCTTGTTCTTCTTAAAAGAGGATAAACAATTTCTACATTGTTTTTTCAAGTCATCATACCAACATCTTCAAACTTAACACTATATCAACTTTAAAGCCTACAGCACTCTTCCTCCTCAAGGATAAATCGTAAATATTTTGCAGAAATTGAAGGCTCATTTAGTCTAATTAACTCTCTCATATTGGAATTCTGATGGTAAAATATGAATGAATAAAACACTTCAAAGCCCTTTAATATACAAGCCTCTTAAATTACCGCCAATGAAATATCCTGCTGAATTTAAGTGTAAATTTAAGTCTAATTGAACACAGAATTTACTTCTCCTCCATAAGTGACTGTGGTCAAAATAAAAATGATTGAAATAATATAGCAGATGCTCCTATGCTGAGTGACTTAGTGAGTGGTTATAATAAAATGTTGTACCCAATGGGAATCGAACCGATGACACTGGTGTTGCAAGTGCAATCATCCAAAGTGGACGTTTCTGTTTTAGAGACTGTAGGTTTGCAGGCATTTTTTTCTATTCAAGAGGAGTGGAGAACAATTTCTCAAAAACAAAAAAGTGGTCCAAGTTTAAAGTACTTAGTTTATTAGATCTGCCAACGTAAGGCACTAGGCTAAAATATTTAGCTACTTTGGCACAAAGTCCTTGTCAGAAGCAGACCACTGTGTGGGAAACTAAGGTGCAGGGGTTTGTCAGGGTTACAAAGTTCCATGTTTGGACTGCCAGTGAACATCTGGAACTAGCATTCCTAATCCCAAAAGGGAGTTTCTCAGCTGGAATGCTCAAATGGATTATTGATCAGGTGCCATGTTCCATGTGTCATCATGAAGATGCAGGGCTGGGTACTGTCCAGTTGTCTCACCTGGCATGCATTGAGATTACCTATAGCCTGGTTCTAGTTCTATCTACTCAGACAGTCCAGCCTATTGTATGCCATGGTGTTGCGGAAACGGCAAGTTTTCTGTAAGACTATGGGTAAATAGAAGTGGTGTCTGTTCACTGACTGCAGTGCATTCTGGTGCCTGACTAAGAGGCGAGTGGTCAATGTCATGCTCGATTCCCTTTAGCTTCTCCTATCCTGCCCCTCACATCTGGCATTGATAAACAGCTGAGCCAGGCTAAGAAGAAGTTGAAGGCGCAGGGATGGGGGCGGGGTCAAAATGTGAACTGACTGCTCAACACCAGGGCCCCAATCTCAAGTCCATACTAAACATTTATAGTTAAAGCTTCTGGGATTTATAAATATACACTGTGTAGTTGTCTTTGTGCTATTTATCTGTTAATGTTCTGTATTAGCTCATGTTTTGGTGGAAACCTGGAAGAGCTGCTGCTAGTTTTGGCTGTAGATAATGCAGATCCTAATCACATTAAAAACAATTGAATAATGCCAACTCAGAGATTAACTGCCGTTTGCTTGTTTCTCCTGAACCTTTCTGGCTCAGTAGTCTATGCTAGAGACATACAATCTGAGGTACTGTAGGAGGTCTAGCGTTCAGCACACATTTCTGTCATGGTCCCAAATGCACACCATTCCCTATGTAGTGAACAACTTCAGAGAAGATTCATTATGAGCATAGGGTGCCATTTTGGAAACATGCCACTGTAATAGGTCTTTCAGTCAGACATTAAAAATAATGTTCCAAAGTACAAATAATATGACACAGATATATTCAATTTCTCACAATAAATTAATAAAAAAATAAAAGCATTGAGGAAGAGGGGTTGATGGACACTGGGTGATGGATGAAGAGGGAGAGTGAAGGGGCGTTGTTACGGAGGTGCAGTTTCCTGGTCAGCGTCAGGCCAGACCATCTGCCTTTCTGTCTTTTATCTCATTTCCCGTTCCTCTTCATCATTCTGACTTATCACCACTGGCCTGACAGGAAGCCACATTTAACACTGGTCTTCTCCTGAACGTTTCAGTTACCCTGATCTAGTCAGAATGTTTAGTTTGGATTTCAGGCTAATGTAGACAGTAGAGCAGCAGATTAATTCAGTATCTTGTGTGGACCCTCTACAACACCAGTTTAGCCGGTGGAACTACGGTAGCTTCTACGTTTTTAAGTTAGAACTGTTTAAGCCAAAATCATTTTTAATCTGTAGGGCTGTCACACATTTAGATCTTTTACATGTGCATAGATCTATTACCAAGGTGTAGCTTGTGTCCTAGTTCATGATTAAACAAGAGAATATTCAATATTGTTTTTTCTGTTTGAACACATTTCAACCCCAAGGCTAATATAAGTAAAGCTGGTTCAACAGCAATATGTTGTCTCTTCTTTCATGCACTTTTTTGGGAGACCTATTTAATTACAATCAATCTGGTTCATCTACCGATCTTGTCACACTTTGGTGAATTGAAAAACACATTTTGGCTGGTATTGATAATGCTTCATTGGGCAAACCAACGTCAGTCAAACACATGGCCCTGCTTTGTAGTGGACAACCTTAATTAGAGGGCCCTGGCCAAATATAGTGCCCTATGTAAGGAATAGAGTACAGTTTGGGACACAGGTACCATCTTTATCTAGGGTCGTAGGAAAGCAAATTTGTGTGTAATGAGGCATAGATCCAATCTGCAAGTATAGAGAAATGTGTTGTAATATCATTACCATGGCAACAAGCTATACAATTATATCATACTGTTTACATGGGCTTGGGAAATAACTAAAATAAACATTTGTCTCGCTGGCTTGTCTGAATATCAGAAGGTAGCTAAGAAATTAACCCCAACCAAAATCCAATCCAAGAGTCAATTGTATTTATTTATTGCAAATGGTAAGTAGAAATTTACAAATATAAATACAAAAGTTATTTTTAAAATATTAAAAAGTATCAACTCGTCTTTATTTTATTGTTGCTATGTACCAACAATGTAAATAAACAACTATTTCGACTTGCAATACATTGATTGTCCAACAGGTCTTTTGGTCCGAACACACAGTTACTGAGGTGAATAATAACATCTGAAGGCCTTGACATGGAAAGTGATAGTATTTCTTTTCAGATCTGGTAGTAAGGCTTTATTGACATGGAAAGTGATGGTATTTCTTTTCAGATCTGGTAGTAAGGCTTTATTGACATGGAATATGATGGTATTTCTTTTCAGTTCTGGTAGTAAGGCTTTACTGGGGCCCACCATCGATCCTCTGGCTGAAAAGTGATGGAGGTAGTGGGCACCTTAAAAGAAGCACTTCTCTGATGTCTCATTAATGACTAAAGCAGCTGGTCTGCACTAGAACATATCGTTGCCAGATGAGTCTGTGTCTCCTGCTCCTCCTCCTGTGGTGCTGAGACCCAGACTCACTGACTCCTCCTCCACCTCCTCTTGCTCCTCCTGGTCGATGGAGGGCAGCCGGACAGCCACGACTCTGGACCCCTGCTGGCCCTGTTGTGCTGGAACACAAACACACATCACATCAGTCTCCCTGACCGTCCCGGCTAAAACGGCTCAGGCCTATCTCTGGCCAGCCAGGCTGGCGGCGAGCCACTTAAACCCGATCAATGATCCGCGTGTTGTTTAGGATCCAGCCCGTGTAGGGAGAAGTGCAATTCGCTTCCCTCGATCAGAGCTTTGTTTAGTGTAGCAGCCAGCCGTGTTCGGGAGTCAGTGGTGCTGTACACAGGGAGCTGATGGGGTCTAACTGACAGTACTGACGGCACCACAGACAGATATTAATTTGACTGACTCTCAAAGGTGTAGCCCAAAAGTACTTTTTCAAATGAGGAAAATGTTCGGTGCGTCTGCCACTAACCCCTTCGTACAGTGTCTGGGTTTGTGAAGAAGGAACTGTGCGTTTAGGTTGGTAGACTGGCGCTTGACACCACCCAGGAGAAAATTATATTCACGCATGACTGTACGTCCTTTTAAAGGTCTACTACTTGCCATATATTATTATTAAATTATAACATTCACAGGCCACATGTTGTTATGATATCCGAGGGAAATGTTCTAAAGCAAAAGCTCTCTTACACGGCCACTCTGAGATCAAACAGAGCCACAACACTGTTGGCCCGCGTCTGCTAAATACATGAAGTACAGTTTAGGGTTTGGCCTTGACATTCCAGCCATTATATTTGACTTACAACTAGTTGACATGAGACTCTATTACATCTGAAAGCCTGAGAGGAAACGTTTGAACATTCTGATGTCACCGTATTACAGCCCAAACGGAGACAAATTGGCACGGAACTAAATTGAGCCTTTCGTAGTCGAGATAGAAACTAATAAAGCATCTGTTTAAGCTCATGTTCTCTTTTTAGTGCTCTAGTGGCTTCGTTGGTGGCATGGTTTTCGGTTGTTTTACACACATAAAAAGTAAGCATTTCTATGTCACCGCTTCATCAAACTCATGGTTTCAAGGTTTAGTGTAAATATGAGTCAATACACTACATCATTTTGTGTTGCTGAATCTACTATGAAATCATTACCGAATACATTTCTTATATCAATCTTTCTTATTAAATTTTTAAAACAATTTGTCCCTTGAGTAGCATAAACCTTAAATGCATTGAGGCTCCAGCCAAGCCAATCAATACTGTGGCTGCAGTGTTCAGCCTGAAAGATGCCCGGCTAACTCTGCTTTTGGCCCATACTTTGGATCACATAGGGAAGAACCAGCAGGCTGGCGATATGAAAGGCATCAGTGTTTTAGACATGGCTCCTGGGGCCAAACCCTCCTAGGCTTGGGCTCTGGTACTGAGAGTGTATTTGGAAGAGCCCAAACACAGGGATGTCTGTCTCTGCTGAGACGAAAGGGCCAAAGTTCAGGCAGCTTTCATTTCCTATTTGAGGGGGGTGAGAGAGAGAAAGACAGATATATAAATAGAGAGAGAGAGCCCTTATGGCTACCTTATAGAACAGACGGCTACACTACCTTAGCCTGGGAGATGGAGAGGTGGGGAAGTACTGTACGAGAGGACAAAACTACTTTGAGGCCATAACACAAATAAACAGTACGAAGCTACAAAACCCAACCCAACAGTATGTAGCCACACAATGCAAAAATTAGCTTGTTTGTGGTATGAACAAATAATTGTGGATATCATAAATAAATATGATAATTTCTATAATCCTACTGGGGCCTGTTAAATGGGTGGGTGAAAGTAGATTGAATGGAAGGGGGGGGTTGATCATATTTTCCAGCATCAGAGCCCCTCAGGGACATCGGCTAAGTCCCTCCCCTGCAGTTGCCCACAGCACAAATGGCAACATATTCCCTACCTAGCACACTACCTTTGACAGGCTACAGTCCAAAGAAGAGAAGTAAAGTTGACAGGTTTGGGAAACAGAGCAGCACTGGTCTTTCTGCTGCTGGGTTCTCCAGAGACCCTTCACATTCTCATGGTTCTCCAGAGACCCTTCACATTCTCATGGTTCTCCAGAGACCCTTCACATTCTCATGGTTCTCCAGAGCACTGCCTTTGAAGTGTGCAGTGAAGGAACGACTTCAGTTTCAGTGTGGACCTTCCTAACAAATATTCACAGCTGCAAGAAATACCCAAACTGCACTGCTAATCAAGACACATGGATACAGACAGGCAGGGCAGAAAGACAGGCAGGGCAGAAAGACAGGCTGGGCAGAAAGAGAGGCAGGACACAAAGACAGGCAGGGCAGAAAGACAGGCAGAACACAAAGACAGGCAGGGCAGAAAGACAGGCAGGGCAGAAAGAAATCAGGGCAGAAAGACAGGCAGGGCAGAAAGACAGGCAGGGCAGAAAGACAGGCAGAGCAGATAGAAAGACAGGCAGAGCAGATAGAAAGACAACCAGGGAAGAGGGAGGCAGGACAGACTGACAGAAATGGCTTTGTGAAGAGGAGCTCTGGCGTGCTCATTTTAGTAGCACATGTGGGAATTTGGGTGGTGGTGAAATATCTGGATTGTGATTATCACATGGCCCTGACTTCTCTCCTATTTTCCAATTAAAAAGTGTTTGCAGGGCGTCGAAGGACTGATCAGACGTCACTCCAAACGTTGCTCTGCATCGTTTCACTATTGTTGATTTAACTCATCTTTCCAGACATGTTCAGCTGAACTTTTCTTTTCATATGGCTTGATAGTTGTGGTTGGTCATGAGACATTTACTGAGAACTCTTTAGTGGCTGGTTCAGATCTTCTATTCATCAAATAGCTGGGCAAATGGCACCCTGCTCTCTTAATAGTGCACTACAGCCATATGCTAAAACATATAATAGGTGCACAGTTATTGGAAAAAGGGTTTTATTTGAAACATAAGCCTTGACTTCAGCAGAAGAGAAAATGTTTGATAGTAGTGGAATTATCCTCAAAACCATTTCAACAAAGAAAATAATTCTTAGTATAGAGGGTTAGCCTTGTGAACAGGCCTAGCAACACATGCCAATTATAGAAGGAGCTATTGACCACGTTGAGGTTTTTATTACGTGTTAAATTAAATAGCAAGTAGCCTGAATACCTCCACAACTCCATTTATATCTCCATACAAGCAGACTTAACCTTCAACTAGTAGAGGCAAACAGTATGACAACAGACTAAAAGCTGAGGGAAAAAAACCTCAGCCATAGCTAGCATGTTTATGTGCAGAAGTCAAATGTTTGTACCGTAGATAATGTTAGATTTCCACTTCCTTGTGGCGTTTATAACTACAGAAAAATAGTAGATCCTGTTTGATAATTTGTTTCGTCTTAGAAACGTCCAATGTGATGTACTGTCATATACCACAGATCCATTCAAATCCATTGTTGTCTTGGTAATTCCAGGAGTATAACTGACTCAAACCCCTCTTTTATTAATGCTGTTAG
The DNA here is from genome assembly GCA_016801145.1 of Umbra pygmaea. Classification (NCBI taxonomy): domain Eukaryota; kingdom Metazoa; phylum Chordata; class Actinopteri; order Esociformes; family Umbridae; genus Umbra; species Umbra pygmaea. The sequence continues at coordinate 8,513 of JACXGM010032003.1, forward strand.
TATCTGGTTTTTCAAGGTATTATGCAAGATTAGTTAATCCAGGCCCTCTTTTACTCTCTTCCTTTTCCCATTTAATCTATGAATTTAGGATAAAAGAGGACATCCTCTGTGACTGAGACAAAAGGAGATGTACGTGTCCCAAATGGCACCATATTCTTTATTCCAAGTACACTACTTTCTATGAGACCTTTATGGACCCTGGGTAAAAGTACTGTACTATGTAGACAATAGGATGCCATGTGGGATGCACATGCTATCTGGGAAAGGAGCGATGTTTTATACTATCTGCCCGACTGTCTGTTTAGTGCTTCCTGTAGTGGTAGCAGAACGTCTAGCAGCAGAGATCTGTGGGAGTTGCTATCTGGTGATATGAAAAAGGCCCAGCGCAGGAAGTCAAACTACAAAAGAGCACAGAATCATATATAGGGCATGACCTTAGAAAGTGCTCATGAGGTATAAACATTCAGACCAAGACCCAGGACAGGAATGCTTTAGGAAGGAAATATGGAAGCTAGATTATAAAGAGAAGCACACATGAACACTGGACACCTGCAAACACTTAAAGGTGGATCTCTAGCCTCCTATCTGTGAACCAGTGTGACAGACAACACTCTGTCTGTGTGTCTGTGTGTCTGTCTGTGTGTCTGTTTCTGTGTGTGTGTGTCTGTGTCCATCTGTCTGTCTTGTCTGTTTGAAGAAAGTGTGGGACACTGAGGCAGTATCTCGCCAGTTCATTGGTGGAGGTAGAGGCATTGCAGAACATTTCTAGTTTGTTTGAGTTTCCAGTTTATTAGGTCTTGGATCTGATAGTCGACATTGTTAAGTGAGAGCCTTTGACGATAAACTGAACAATAATAACAATAACCCTCATGGATTCACAAGCGGTGGAATGTTTCTCTGGCCAGAATATCTGAACATCATAAATACATGGGGTAGAGTTGACAAGACATTGTGCCTGCACGTAAGCACTCATGTTTACTAACAATTCCAGTCCTCAATCACATCTAAAATTGGTGTGAACCACATCAATGTGACTGGGAAACTTTCCACAATCACAACCTATAAAGAACTGGGACAAAAGAACACATAGCATAAAGAAAGAAAATGTGTCATTTTATCCAAGTATGTTCAAAACCTTAAATGGATCATTTGAAAAGCTGTCATTGATTGAATGTGGAGATGGATCACAAAAAAGAAACATCTTGAAAGAAATACACAGAAGATAGTGTAAGGTAGTGTGAGCCAGTGTGAGCTAGTGTGAGCTAGTGTGAGCTAGTGTGAGCTAGTGTGAGCTAGTGTGAGCTAGTGTGAGGCAAAGGAGGCCACTGTAAGTAATGAGGTAAATAGCTGGCTAAGGCTGACAACAGCTGGCTCTGTGTTGGGCTGTACGAGCTGAAGAGAGAGTCAGAGCCATGGAAATCAATGAACCCCTGACCTGGCCTACAGGCATTGCTGTTGTAGGAGGCAAACACTACTTTCCCTCTCATATCCACCGACAACACACACGCCCACACACACACTCCAAACAACAACCTGGAATCCAGGAGGACGGTTTACCGCGAGGCTATCGCTGCTCTCAAAAGGAAGGAGAGGCTAACACCAGTATAGTATATTCATCTGTATAGATGGAAATGGATCAAAACAAGCAGAGAGAAAAGCACGGAGCGCAGACCTGCAGGTGTAACGGAGCTGTGAGAGGACAGTCAGTAAATGACTAGATAGAGACAGTGATTCACTGGGTCTCATTGGATCAAGGTGTCTGGCTGTCGGTGTTAGCACTCGGGTATCTTCTCACCTTAAACCCCCCCAGAGTGGAGAATCCACCAATCCTTTTGGTCTGCAACATCTAAATGTGGCGTAACATAAGGATCCAGGGCAATGTGGCTACCGCGGACTCCTCCAACAATACAAGCCCACTGTCTGCTAATCCAGCGCTTTTGTGGAGAGACCTAGATTAGGGCGGTTGGGCAGCGCTGGGAACAGGATTTAGAGGAGCATAGAGAAAGGAGCGCCTACACTGGTTTTGTATAGCTAGCTGACTCATCCTTATTTGTGTAACCTTTATATCTAGGCTGGTCTCATTGAAATCTGGCTCCTGTCTTCCATTTTTTTATTATGTCAAGTTAAAGGGTGCATTGGCATGACAATCTGTTTTTTTACATTGCCAAAGCAAGTGGGAAACTAAATGTATTCATGTTATATTAAAATCCCCATATCCTATTTTTTACTAAAGTGTAATGTCTACTTTGCATTTCAGATCTGATTATTTTATGTAAATATTCACTATTGTATGCTATAGTGTTATAGAAACAGAGAAAATTAATAAATAAATACAAGTTATTTTCCCAATGGTTTTTGCACTCCACCGGTGGACCTTACAACAAGGCAACTTGTCACCAAAAGTTGCTGCTGTGATGGAGGCACACTGACGTATTTCACCAGACTTAACAGATAATGGAGCTTATGCATGTTAGATTTGATTTCATACTCTTTGTCAGTCTGTATGATCTCTAAAATTAATAGATATGCATTTGTCAGGAAGTTAGGAAGTGCAGCTCGGTTTCCACATCATTTTGGGGGCAGTGTGCACATAGCCTGACTTCTGTTGATAACCAGTTCTGCCTACACTGGTATAACACAATAGCAAGGCCATGGTCACAAACTGTCTTCCACTTCTGGCAACAGAATGTATAGAATAGATCTGAGGTCAAGCCATGACTAATGTAATGACTATGTAGAAATGTGATATTACATTTCTGTAGTATTTTTGGCCATTCTCTCACCTTCAATGAGTCTGGGAAAGCGCTTTACCCCCTGGCCTGCACTGACATTCACTGGATGTTTTTGTTTATCACACCCTTCTCTGTAAACTCTAGAGAATGTAGTGCATGAAAATTCCAAGATGTCAGCAGTTTGAAATGTGGAAGCACCACGTCTGTCGCCAACAAATATACCACGCTCTATATCACTTGCTTTCTCCCAGTCTAACATGTAATCCAACATTAACTGATTGTCTTGGTGACTGTTTGCTTCCTTTTTATAGCAGCAATGTGACTCAGTGTTGGTAGGAGCAATCCATTCTTTTTAATGTTGGTGTACCTAATCAATTGGCCAGTGACTGCATAATTACCATGGCCACAATTCATTATCAAATAGTAATATCCAAGTATAACTTAGTATAACTAAGTTTCAAATAAACCAAGTTTCAAGTTTATTTTGTCCAATGTACAGGTCCTTCTCAAGTAATTAGCATATTGTGATAAAGTTCATTATTTTCCATAATGTAATGATAAAAATTAAACTTTCATATATTTTAGATTCATTGCACACCAACTGAAATATTTCATGTCATTTATTGTTTTAATACTGATGATTTTGGCATACAGCTCATGAAAACCCCAAATTGCTATCTCAAAGAATTAGCATATTATGAAAAGGGTCTCTAAACGAGCTATTAACCTAATCATCTGAATCAACTAATTAACACTAAACACCTGCAAAAGATTCCTGAGGCTTTTAAAAACTCCCAGCCTGTTTTATTACTCAAAACCGCAATCATGGGTAAGACTGCCGACCTGACTGCTGTCCAGAAGGCCATCATTGACACCCTCAAGCAAGAGGGTAAGACACAGAAAGAAATTTCTGAACAAATAGGCTGTTTCCAGAGTGCTGTATCAAGGCACCTCAGTGGGAAGTCTGTGGGAAGGAAAAAGTGTGGCAAAAAACGCTGCACAACAAGAGGTGACCGGACCCTGAGGAAGATTGTGGAGAAGGACCGATTCCAGACCTCGGATGACCTGCGGAAGCAGTGGACTGAGTCTGGAGTACAAACATCCAGAGCCACCATGCACAGGCGTGTGCAGGAAATGGGCTACAGGGTCCGCATTACCCAGGTCAAGCCACTTTTGAACCAGAAACAGCGGCAGAAGCGCCTGACCTGGGCTACAGAGAAGCAGCACAACAAAACAACAACAAATTTTGCATGTCATTTGGAAATCAAGGTGCCAGAGTCTGGAGGAAGACTGGGGAGAAGGAAATGCCAAAATGCCTGAAGTCCAGTGTCAGTGATTGTCTGGCGTGCCATGTCAGCTGCTGGTGTTGGTCCACTGTGTTTTATCAAGGGCAGGGTCAATGCAGCTAGCTATCAGGAGATTTTGGAGCATTTCATGCTTCCATCTGCTGAAAAGCTTCATGGAGATGAAGATTTCATTTTTCAGCACGACCTGGCACCTGCTCACAGTGCCAAAACCACTGGTAAATGGTTTACTG
>JACXGM010032004.1:0-12781 GCA_016801145.1 Umbra pygmaea
TAGAATGGTGTATATATACTGTATATACACCACATAGAATGGCGTATATAAACTGTACATACACTACATAGAATGGCGTATATATACTGTATATACACTACATAGAGAGGCGTATATATACTTTATATATAATACATAGAGTGGTGTATATATACTGTATATACACTACATAGAGAAGCATATATATATACTGTATATAGACTACATAGAATGGCATATATATATTGTATATACACTACAAAGAGAGGTGTGTATACATACATTATATACACTACAAATAATGGTGTATATATACTGTATATACTGTACACTACATAGAGAGGCGTATAAATACTGTATATACACTACATAGAGGGGCGTGTATATATACTGTATATACACTACATAGAGAGGTGTATATATACTGTATATACACTACATAAAGAGGCGTATATATACTGTATATACACTACATAGAGAGGCGTATATATACTGTATATACACTACATAGAATGGCGTATATATACTGTATATACACTACATAAAGAGGCGTATATATACACTGTATATACACTACATAGAATGGCGTATATATACTGTATATACTCTACATAGAGAGGCGTATATATACTATATATACACTACATAGAATGGCGTATATATACTGTATATACACTACATAGAGAGGCGTATATATACTATATATACTATATATACACCACATAGAATGGCGTATATATATACTGTACATACACTACATAAAAAGGCGTATATATACTGTATAAATGCTACATAGAGAGGCGTATATATACTAAATATACACTACATAGAATGGCATATATATACTGTATATACACTACATAGAGAGGCATATATTTACTTTATATACAATACATAGACTGGCGTATATACACAGTATATACACTACATAGAGAGGCGTATATATACTGTATAAATGCTACATAGACAGGCGTATATATACTGTATATACACTACATAGAATGAGGTATATATACTGTATATACACTACATAGAGAGGCGTGTATATATACTGTATATACACTACATATAGGGGCGTGTATATATACTGTATATACACTACATAGATAGGTGTATATATACTGTATATACACTACATAGAATGGCGTATATATACTGTATATACACTACATAGAGAGGCGTATATATACTGTATATACACTACATAGAATGGCGTATATATATACTGTGTTTACACTACATAAAGAGGCGTATATATACTGTATATACACTACATAGAATGGTGTATATATACTGTATATACTCTACATAGAGAGGCGTATATATACTAAATATACACTACATAGAATGGCGTATATTTACTTTATATACAATACATAGACTGGCGTATATACACAGTATATACACTACATAGAGAGGCGTATATATACTGTATAAATGCTACATAGACAGGCGTATATATACTATATATACACTACATAGAATGGTGTATATATACTGTATATACATTACATTAAGAGGCGTATATATACTGTATATACACTACATAGAATGGCCTATATATATATACTGTATATACACTACATAGAATGAGGTATATATACTGTATATACACTACATTAAGAGGCGTATTTATACTTTATATACACTACATAGAATGGCGTATATATACTGTATATACACTACATAGAGAGGCGTGTATATATACTGTATATACACTACATAGAGAGGTGTATATATACTGTATATACTACATAGAATGGCGTATATATACTGTATATACACTACATAGAGAGGCGTATATATACTGTATATACACTACATAGAATGGCGTATATATACTGTATATACACTACATAAAGAGTCGTAAATATACTGTATATACACTACATTAAGAGGCGTACTTATACTTTATGTACACTACATAGAATGGCATATATATACTGTATATACACTACATAGAATGAGGTATATATACTGTATATACACTACATAAAGAGGCGTATATATACTGTATATATACTACATAGAATGGCGTATATATACTGTATATACACGACATAAAGAGTCATATATATACTGTATATACACTACATAGAATGGCGTATATATACTGTATATACACTACATAAAGAGGCGTATATATACTGTATATACACTACATAAAGAGGCGTATATATACTGTATATATACTACATAGAATGGCGTATATATACTGTATATACACGACATAAAGAGGCATATATATACTGTATATACACTACATAGAATGGCGTATATATACTGTATATATACTACATAGAATGGCGTATATATACTGTATATACACGACATAAAGAGGCATATATATACTGTATATACACTACATAGAATGGCGTATATATACTGTATATACACTACATAAAGAGGCGTATATATACTGTATATACACTACATAGGGGGCATAAATGTCTAATATAGGTGATGCCAGATTACAGTACCGGTGTCTATCTCCATGGCTGAGCTGAGAGTGCTAGTGCAGACAGAGTCCTGGGCCGTGATCTGGAAGCTAAAGTGTTCTCCACACTGCAGCTTTGAGATCACATGGGACGTTCCTGCTGTTGAGTAGCTACTGTTGGCCCCCCCTGTTTTCTGAGAATACAGGAAGTAGGTGACACCAGTCTCAGGGCTTGGGTTCCAGGTGATATTTAGGTCATTGGTTTTACAATTCGTTAATCCCGCCAAGTTGGTAGGAGGACAGATGGCTGCAACAGCGAGGAAAGTAGGGATGGATGAACAGGAAGACAGAGATGAGTGCTTTGGTTTTCAAACTAACCGAGGTATTAACTTGTGTTATTGTAAAATGAATGCTTATGTGTACACCTATCACTATTAGTGGCTTGCTGTCTTTTCTTTCACCTGCTTTGAGTGTGACAGGTGTACTGGGCTGGCTCTGGCAGTCCCTGTCTATGGTTACCACAGAGACAGCGTAGGTTGTGCCACATTGCAGGTCCCTAAACAAACAACCCGTCGTCTTGTTTGTCGTGCAGTTGTGAGAATGGCCTTTCTGGTCCGTAGCCGTGGCAATGTACATCTGGGCGATGTGGGCGGCAGCCCAGGACACAGACCCTATGTTGCCGTTACACTGTAGAGAGGTCTGGACATCAGTGGGGGGGCAGGGACCTGGTAGGGAGAGGGGATTGTTGAGGAAGCGGGTTTGTACGAGCTACAGCAAGCACTTCGATTTGCAGGTCAATTTATACTAGTTTAGGCAGCTTTTCTGGTTGGTGGTTGCTTGCTATACCTGCTATGAACGTGTAGGGAACACTATCGAACCCTTTGCATGTCTCAGAGAAGGGGTTGACTGTGATTTCGTACGTCTGGGCGCACTGCATGTTGTGTAGGTCACAGCTGGTTTTGTTGGTGGTGCATTGAATGGTATCTCCGTTGTTGCCCTGGGCGACCACATTGTAGCTCACAGCGCCAGGGCTGCCCAGCCAGGTCACGGTGGCAGAGTTGTTAGAACACAACAACCTGGCACTGATGTTCTGAGGGGCACAGGGACCTGAGATATACAAAATGTAGATTGATTTGATAAGAGGTGTGTGAATATTTGATATTTTAATCTTATTCTTATCAAGCTGCTTGTTTAATATTGACCTACGTGTGGGAGGTTATACATTCAACTATACAACCACAAATAAATCGACATGCGTAACTACCCTTATAACCAACACTACTACACTGAGCCATTTCGTCAGCATTATGAGTGCTCAGTATGTATGATCCTGGTGAATGTATTAGTACCTGTCTGTAGGCGTGTGGCAGCTGACTTGCTGCTGTTGCATGTGGCTGCCAGAGCATCCACAGTCATGTTGTACTGGTGATCACACAGGAGCGTGGTCAGGGAGCAGAATGTATCGGTCGTAACGCAGGAGTCATTGTGATCAGTAGAAAGCACACTGGCAATAAAGCTAACACGGCCTAGAGACTCGTCCCAGCTCAGCAAGGCGATACTGGTCCCACACATTTCTTGGGCATGGGCATTCGTTGGGGTGCAAGGGGCTGTGGCCAGGAGAGACACACACATCCACTTGGTCAGTCAGAAGACTACATACTGCATGTACAACAGCATTTGCGGAACCTTTGGTCTAGTCCAAAAACACACCTGTGTTGATCTCAAATGACTGGCTGGGCATGCTGTCACACGTGTCTCCCTGGGCGACGGCATGCACGGTGTAGGTCTGTCCGCAGAGCAGCTGGTCGAGGAGGCAGGAGGTGTTGGTGGAGGTGCAGGAGGACATGTGTCCCAGGGTGGTGGAACCGTTGATGAAGACGCTTTTAGCATACGGTTGCTTAGCCCAGGAGATGGTAGCCTGGTTGGAGGTACAGTCCAGGGAGTAGTTCATGATGGTGGGGGGACAAGGAGCTGGAGCAGGGGGAGAAGATGGGAGGACATTATAGGGACTGAATGTAGACTAGTTTAAATGTCTAAATGACATAGGCGTAAGGCACTCAGAGAGGTACTGCCAACACCCAAAACCTAGAGGTGGATAAGAGTAAGAGTAGTTTTCTGGGCTTGGCTGAATTCACAAATGTTGGGAAGTTCCTCATTAAGACCAAAATGACCAAATAAAAGTTCACCAGTAATCTATGAAATTAGTAAAAATTATTAGTGGCCAGTGGTTAGTAATTAACTCCCCTGACCACTGCAAACTTCCCAAAATGGGTGAACCCAGCAGAGTACTCTTAGCCTTAATCTTAAACATCTCCACCAAAACCGACAACCCGTTATTGAATAGCCTTATTTTGCTCATTGTTGCCAAGGTTGCTGATTGCTCTGGAGAGGGCTGTGTAACCTGCCAGTGCGTCTGTAACTTGGCAACTATCTATAAATTTCTGCCTCTCTAAATTAGGTCAAATAATAATGCAGATTATCTCTTTTTATGTCCCATGAAATAAAGGTTTACCATGCCACCATTTTGATGGTATTTGCTCCTAAATATCGAGCTTTGCAACCTGGAGTGTTTTATTTCGAGCAACGGGGTGCTTACAATGATAGACTATTAACGCATTAGTTGATATTTATAACTTGTTATATTTCTCTAACACTCTCCTCCTTCACGTCTCTCCCTCTTTCACCTGTTTTGATGGTGGTTGTGGCCATCAATGTGCTGTTGCAAATTCCATCTCCTGCCACAACTGACACATTATAAACCCTTCCACACTCTAGCTGGGTGAGGTCACAGGAAGTGCCTGTGGTTCTGCAGGAAGTAGAACTTGTCGCTCTGTCCGTTTGGGCCAAGGCGGTGTAATTGTTGGCTCCAGAACTGGCCTGCCAGGATACTGTCACCACACCTGAACCACAGTGCAACAGGGCAGCTATGTTCTTTGCATTACATGGGGCTGGTAGGGATTACAGAGAGGTCAAAGGTCAGACAGGGTTAAAGAGCATAATAACCTTGTTCACAATTGTTGTGAAAAAAAGCATTTTGAAACTCAATAGGTACATTTATAAGATGAACTGATCGAAAACTGTGTGAAAGAGTGCGCTAGGAACAATTTAAAATACAACGATCATAGGAATATTCATACATTCTATATTAGTCACATTACAAATTATAGACTGATAAAGAGCCAGGCATTCTTCTGAGCTTACCTGTAGTTACAGACACTTGAGCACTGACAGAGCTGCTGCACTGATTATCTTTGGCAACCACAGTGAGTCTGTACGTCTTGGCACACTCCAGGGCTGTGAAGGAGGTGGTCAGGGAAGACGTAGACTGTGTTGTGTTGTGACCATCCGGACTGGTTATCATGGAAATGTAAGAAATAGCCCCTTTGGCGTTGTCCCACGAGGCCTGCAGAGTATTAGAGGCACAGTCTACTACCCCACGCACATTAAGGGGAACACAGGGCACTGAAACAGAGGTACAGAGAACACAATGTGTGAGACCTATGCAAGCACAGCATGATGTCTTCACTTCTCTTTCTTCACATTCCCAAGACAAGACTCTGCAGTGTACATAGATGTCATACTAATTACAAACAATAAAATAATACTACATATTAAAGGTGTCAAATTGTTTTTAAAACTCCAGAACCTATTCTTTGCAGGAAACAATGCTGCACATTAATTATTTAAATATTTTACCACATACTTCTACCTCATCATTATTAGATGAAGATTGGTGCCAGTGCTATATCTTCTATTTGTAGATATACCATTATCATTTAGCTATACTGTTATCATTTAGATGTCATTATCAATTAGCTATACCATTATCATTTAGTTATACCATTATAATTTAGTAATACCATTATCATTTAGATATACCATTATCAATTAGCTATACCATTATCAATTAACAATACCATTATCAATTAAATATACCAATAACAATTAGATATACCATTATCATTTAGATATACCATTATCAATGAGCTATACCATTATCATTTAGATATACCATTATCATTTAGATATATCATTATAATTTTGAGATTACTCCATAACCCACACAATAATTTCCATTTCCTGTTGCTGCAAGATTATATTGCTATGAGAAACTAGTCAAATTCCGATACTACACCTGTGAAGATGTGTTAACATTGTGGACTACATCACACCTGTATATACAATTTGTGGTCTGCTGGTAGGTCCAGTACAGTTGCTGCTGGAAGCTGTCACAGTCACAGAGTACTGTTGTCCACAATGCAGCCCATTAACCTTGCAGCTGGAACCCCTTGTAGTGCAGGAGAGTGCAGTACCACCAACAGCCCAGGCGGTGGCACTGTAGTTATGACCCATGGCTTCAGGTGTCCAGCTGATGCTCAAGGTGTTGTTGTCACAAAACAGACTGTTTACTACACTCTGGGGGACGCAGGGGCCTGACGGGGAGAGGAGAAGTGGAAGACTCATATTAAAGGATTAAGTAGAGAAAGAATAAAGTACAAGAAGAGCATTATGCTGAAGCAGATCATCCTTCACCTGTCTCCAGTGTGACCTGTGGGCTGACAGGGCTGTCACATCGTCCATCGGAGGCAGACACAGTGAAGTTGTACTTCTGACCACAGACCAGGCCAGCCAGCTGACATGCTGAAGTGGCAGCATTACAGGTCACACTGTGCCCGTTAGTGCCCACTGCTGTGCCAACGTAGGAAATGGCGTTGTCACTGGCATGCCAGGAGAGGGAGGCTGTGTTAGTGCCACAGTCCACCCAGCCGGAGACATTGGTGGGAGGGCAAGGCCCTGCAGGAGGAACAATGAAAGTTTTATGGCCTGATTTTAGTATGCTGCTAATTAAATTAGGCAATTCAGAGACACAAATCTGAATGCTCGCTCTAAACAATTGCAAATTTCATAATAACAATGTTCATTACTTTCCTAGACTAATGCTGGGTACACACTAAAAGATTTAAAAAATCTTATAGGATTTTCAAATTGTGAGTGACCTCAAAACATGAGGACAAAAAATGCTAGATTTGACCATTTTGCTTCTATAGTGTGTGGTGTGCCATGATGTGACAAAGACCGCAAATCACACACAAACAGATTTTCAACCAGTCTTGACTGTGAACACGCAACATCTCTGGAGACTTAAAAATAAGGATGACCAACTCTTCTCCTTGTCCAGTCTATTACGGTAGGTTTTACACGATAATTATACATTGTATAAACATTTGTGCTGTTGCCACAAATCGACAAGCTGATCCTCCATCTTTGCTGTTGCGCCATGACTGCTTTGTTATGCTTGTGTCTTCTCTTATCTTGCTTTCTGATTGGATATTGTTTTGTTTCACTTGATAATCTCCAGATCGTGCACAGGTTTGTCCTCGGAGTATACCCCCACACATCAGGATTTCTGATCATAAATATTTAACATTGGTCTGAACAGAATGTGATTTGACGTTGTCCTGTTGGAAAATAGCAGCATCTGTTGCTCCAAAATGTGTACATATCTTTCTGCATTAATGGTGCTCTCCCAGATGTACAAATTACACATGCCATGTCAGGAATACTTTAGTAAACCTTTGTCAGTCAACACCATTCGCCACAGCATCCAGATTTAAGTTAAGGCTTTACTATGCAAAGCAGAAGCCATTTATCAACACTGTCCAGACGTGCCGCCGACTTCTCTGGGCTCGTTCTCATCTGAGATGGACAGTAGCACAGTGGAATCTTGTTTTGTGGTCTGACGAGTCAACATTTCAAATAGTGTTTGGACAAAACAGCAGTTGTGTTCTCTGGGCCAAAGAGGAAAAGTACCATCCATGCTGTTATCAGCATCCGGTCAAAACGCCAGAGTCTGTCATGGTATGATGGTGTGTCAGTGCCCATGGCATTGCTTGATAAACTTAACCAACTGGTGTCTTTAGTGCCCAACTGCTTAGTAAATTTTATTAAAAGACAAGGTGATGTTACACAGTGGTAAAAAGTCGACTGTCCTTATTTTTTGGAGTGTTGCATTTATCAGATTTGAAATTAGTGTGTACTTTCTTTTTATCCCTCAAATCTGACAACAGATTTGTTTTAATACACAAAGTACAACATTGCATAATGTGTTCTCAATATATTACTGCGTGAATTGAATTTTCAAATGACTCTTTTTGTTTTTGTGTTTTGCATTTTCTATACTGTCCCAAATTTTTCGGAATGGGGGTTGTAAAATTCTGGTTGGCGCTGACCACAGCTTCATGAGCCTCATTAGATGATTGTTTTATTGTTATTCATGATGTAAACAGGTGCACGGGTGTGCCTTTCTTTCTTTGTCCCATTGGCAAATATGGGATATTACCCCGTTTGGCTATCTAGCACTCTTCACTAGGCACGTTTCTATCCCCCTTTGATGGAGGATTAGATAGAGGATCTGTCACATTGATCTGTAACATCAATGTGGGATGTTCATATGTTTGATAGAAATTGACCAAGGTGGCATTACATTGATCAAAATATATATTATTCCTGTCTATCACTGTTGGAAATTACTGATTCTTTATCCGTTATTCACATACAATGGCAAAGCCACATTTTCAGTAGCCATTAATTCAGTGTCCTAATGATGAAACCTTAATTAATCATACTTTCTATCAAAACACATGTACAGTAATTTCCGGGGGGGGGGGGTTGTGGGAATGTGAGCTGTTGTTTGAAATGTTGCCTCCTATTAGTCCTTCAAGTTATTGTTTCCATAAATGTTTTCTGATTTAAATGAAATTCACTGTAGAGTATGAGCTCTATTGGCCGATCTGGCTCAAAGCATTGTGGCCGCACCCATTCAAATTTGTATGTATATATTACACATACTACAAATCCCCCCATGTCCTAATATAATATATATACTGTATATATTACACATACTACAAATCCCTCCATGTCCTAACATAATATATATACTGTATATATTACACATACTACAAATCCCCCCATGTCCTAATATAATATATATACTGTATATATTACACATACTACAAATCCCCTCATGTCCTAATATAATATATATACTGTATATATTGTTTTTCCTACATAAACACGTAAAAACACAGATGCACAAACACACTCAAACACACCAGTCTAGAGTTAAGTTACTGTTAGTATGAAGTCGTCTTGACATTGTTACCTGTCTTTAGTGTGACCTTAGTGCTTGTCGTGCTGGAACAGGAGTCATCCACAGCGATCACACTGACACTGTAAATCTGTCCACATAGCAAGTCCTGCAGGCTGCAGGCAGTGTTGTTGGATGTACACATGGTGCGCTGGCCTCTGTTGCTTACGGCGGTGGTGGTGTAGTACTTGGCACCACGGCTTGCGTTCCAGGTGACAGAAACCAAACTCTCTCCACAGGTAGGTTGAGCCAAGATGTTTGTGGGCGCACAGGGCACTGTGAGGAAGAATTAAATAAATCAGCACAGAGAATAAAAACGCTTTGCTATAAAACAGCTTACATATTGGGTGGTTGGACTTCTGATTTGCACCGACTGTGATATTGCATAACTTCTTACGATCCTTATTGCATTGGTAACTGGTTTATAGATGCAATAAGACATGTCAGGGGTGTATGGAGTATTACTTGCCAGTACACCACATTTCAGTGGTGTGTCCAAGCATTATTATACCACACCCCTTGTGTTATATTCCTTAATTATATTAACTACTATACAGTATCTATAGTAACTAGTGTTTTGACTGTTGTAATATCCTTACAATTAGTTTAACAATACAGTAGTATTATTTTGATGGAAATACTGTATCTTAGATGTAAATTTAATTATATTTCCAGATCGTTAGGTAGAATTGACTTAAATGGAATGATACCAGGGTGTAGCGTGGCATAGTAGGCTAAGTCTCTGCATTGCAGGACAGTCTACGTCAGGATAGGCAGTGATTCGAGCCTGACTATGGGTTCTCTGAATTGGCACAGCGCCGCCTGGGGATTTGGGTTAGATAAGTCAGATTGTCTATCCTGCCACGTCACTCTCCAGGGACTCCTTCTGTGCAGATTGAGCGCCTGTAAATTCAATTGCGGATGTAAAGTTGGTGAACATAATCATTGTGGAGCTGCCGACAAGGCAGGGTTTGTGTGAATTGGGAAGGGAGGAAAATTGGCAAAATGTAAAAAATAAATAACATGGAATGATAATGAATTTATTCGATTAAACACTTTTCTCCTCTCTCACCTTCCTTGACGATTGCGGCCTGGCTGGGCAAAGAAAGGCAGGACCCGTTGACAGACCTGACTTTCACCAGGTACTCCTGTCCACAGTCCAGAGAGGTCACATTACAACTGGTCTCCGTGGTGTTACAGAACACCTGCACACCATTGCTGTGTGAGATGGCGGTAGTGTATTTCACCGCATGGAGCGACGCCTTCCAGCTCACCACCAGGGTTCCAGACCCACAATCCACCAGGGTATTTACAGTGGATGGGCCGCATGGGACTGGAGAAAGAGGGTGGAAGGGATCCAGAGAAAGATACACGGTGTTATACAAGTCTAGTAATGCATTGTTCCCTGCTAACTCCCTAGCTAAGCTGCCTCACCTGACTCCATGTTGATGGTGTCGGAGCGCAAGCCAGGGCACATTTGGTTGTACTGCACGACGTAGACAGAGTACAGCTGGCCACACTTCAGGCTGGGGATGGTGCAGTTGTTTCCTGTGGTGCTGCAGCTGAGCAGGCCTCCCTCTGTGTCCTCCATGGTAGCTGTGTATGAGATAACACTGTGGTGGCCCTGCCACACGACCAGAGCCTGGTTTGCTGCACAGTCCAGGAAGGCCTTAATGTGGTTTGAAGGACAGGGGGCTGGGGGGGGGGGAACAGGGGATTTTGATGTGAGAGACTTGTATTTCTTCTGTGAAACATGGCAGATATTGGTTTGGAAATAATACACTAATTGATAGCAAATAGACCATGCTCTGAAGGCACAAAATGGGATTCTGAATGACTGACTACTTTTTTGCTGCGCCAAGACCTTCTCAACAGTCTGCAGCCCCAGCCTATTAACCAGTCTCAGTAGGCCCGGATTCCATCATCACCTTTACCTGCAACCCGGACATTTACACTCAAACTCCCCTCTGCAGAGGTTCCCCAGCACTGCACTCCCAGGCTACCCAGAATGTATAACATAATGCCCTTTCCCCCAATGAATAATTTCATTCACCTGTGCCTGTGTAGGTTTTCTACTTTATGGTTTTCTATACCCATGGTCGACAAGATATATAATCTTCCTTAATTTGATATTGTGTTTGGTTTTTAATGGATTATGTTCCCAGTTCCTTTAGGTTAGTTGAGCCTTGTTATTGGTTAGTGTCAGCGCTAGCGGGCATGAGACTCCCTCTACTGGCGCTCACAGGACCCAGCGCTTGGCGTCTTTGTCACATCTGGGTCTGGACCCAGGGGTCCCCACCGCTCCAGTTCCCCGGAGTACTAGGAGGATATCTGGATCAGACGCAGTGACTTTCTGTTCAGGGTTATTATTATGTTCGGGATTTAGGGGTTCTAGCCTTCTTTATGGGCGGCTATGCCGTCTAGTTCTTTTGGGGAGTTCCCTCCCACTCTATGTGTGGGAGTCATTATTACGCACACAGGTGCACCTTATATTACGATCAGCATTTGCTATTTAAGAGGGCTACGCCTGTTATTCTGTGTCTGTTATTATTTCTCTGTTGCGCACTTTTGTGAGAGCCTGCATTTCTCCTTTTGTGCTCTATGTTTTCCTATTGCCAAGGATACTTATTAAAACCTTGTTGCCTTGCACTTGTCTCCTTGCCTACATCGTGTGACAGAAATAACAGACCTTAATTTTGGAGGCAGCAGGTGGTGAGGGGGTTACCGACCCTTGGAGCGAACGTGACCGGGTACTAACACAACATCATAACCAGCTGGCTAATTTGGAGACCGCCATGCAGGAGGTTTTACAGCGCCTTCGGCGTTTGGATGCTACCAGCCCGCCATCTCCACCAGTTCCTTCGGCTGCTCTTCCTGAACGTTCCCCATCCAGCGTACCCAATAGGGTGGACCTTGCTCTTCCCGAGCGTTATGACGGACACCCAGACCGCTGTAGGAGTTTCGTCCTACAGTGCGATCTTTATTTCGCTCACGCATCCAGCCAGAACATAACGGATCAGGCGAAGATTGCCACTGTCTTGTCAGTTCTGAAAGGCAAGGCGTTGGAATGGGCCACGGCACTGTGGGAACAGGAGGGACCTGAGACGGAGGACTACGCGGAGTTCAGGGGGTTGTTCAAGGCTGTTTTTGACCACCCTACGGGAGGAAGAGAGCAAGGGGACCGTCTGCTACATTTGAAACAAGGGACCAGGACGACA
>JACXGM010032005.1:0-12780 GCA_016801145.1 Umbra pygmaea
GTTGGTTCTGATGACAAGGATCCATTCAGGTTATGTCCTGGCTGTGCAGAAGGGGGGGGGGTAGGAATGCAAACATCTGGGGAGACAGCAACAATCAAATCTGTGTAACTCCACTACATAGCAGGGGCCATCTGGACCTAGAAAGGACAGGTAGAGCAACATTTATTAGTTTTTAAAGGTGTGACATAGCTGTCTAGGTCCCAGGGTTTTAACAAACATCCGAGTGCCCTAATCACCAAATCTAAACTGCAAAGCCATTTCCACTTGGAAACATTTCCAATTTTTTTCATTGCAGCAATTTAAATTGTGATTTATTTAGACCTGGAACACCAGAGGAAAGCAATTAATAAACAGAAAATCAGCAGGCTCCAGACCATGTTGGGTATGATTTTAATGATTTCTAATGATTTTAATACCCCTGTCCTAGTGTTTACAGTGCTAGGAGAGTAACCAAAATGTATCTGAAAATGTGCTTCATCTCGATCAAATGGTGTTTGTACACTTGTGCAAGGCACTTAACCCTAACTGCTCCTATAGGTTGCTCATGATCTAGTAAATGGCTCAAATGTTAAGGCAAATTCTCATTTGGCTACAGTGTATTAGAGTACTAGATTAGCATGTACTGTATATCTACAACATTTTGGCTTTACACATCTCTCACATTGCCTTATCTGCCATGCTAAGGGTAATCTCCAGCACTAAATGTGTTTGAGACCCACTCCTGTTTTCAGGGTCCTGCTCTGCAGGATTTTCTTAGAGTTCCAGCTGTCATCTCCTGCCATGTAGAAACAAAAAGACACATGCAGTTTAGAGCCTCCAGGTTAAGCACAGTGGCAACACACACTTTGCCCCTGACCTCTAACACACAGCTTTCCCACTCCCCTGTCATAGAGGCCAGTGGATTGTTTCTCCAGCTTAAGCCACAGTTTGATACAGGAAGAGACACAGGCCTGGGGCTGAGCAACACTCAGCCTGGTTACCACTGTATTGTACAGGCCGGAGGCAGAGCTACACTCAGTCTGGTTAACACTACTGCTTTGCACAGGTCACCTGGAACTGGGAGGTAGGGCATCAGTGTTGGGTAGTAGTAGGAATGCCAGACATAGATGAGTGTATTGGTGACACCTGTCATTTAGAATGCTGATGCTCTACAATGGACTCAGCAATCTTTCTGTTTCCTTGTTAGCCCTGTCCTCTTAGCCAGGCTATATGGAGCAGGCACCATAACCCAAATCACTTTATTTTGCAATTAATATATTCCACTTGAAAACTTGGGCCTAGTAATCTTTTAGCTTTGCTTCAATATTGCAAATTAATATCAAACACACACAATTGCACCACTGCACCCCAAACAACACAAAATGCTAACACCCATATTCAATTGAACTATTAGAAATTATAATTAAAAAATAAACATGTAAACTTGTATATACATTTACCTGTCTTTATCACCATTACACAAATTCTTGTTGACTAGATGACAAGCAAGCCTACTAGTACTAGTAAAGCTAGTTAACATTGTAGGTTGATTATTCACACAGCTAGTTATACAGTAGACGTGGCTAGCTAGTTAACCACACAGAGCACTTCATCAACGCTAATGTCGTCTAGCACTAGAATTAACAGCAAGTAAATATCGTAAGGTTGCAAGCTAAAGCAAAACCGTCTATGAGTTGCAGAAATGTACAAAACATCATTATAAAATGCTATCAAAATAGTAAAATTTTATAAAAATGTTGAATAAATGCGATATTTACTTTACCTATTTTACATTACCTGATCTTACACCATACATCCCTGCTCCCTCGAGGCTGCGGATGTGTAGCCAAAGCCTGACACCTTGAACGTCATTCAACCAAATAATTGTAGTAACGATGACGGCGTTGCAACAATGGAAAAAGTAATTAATTAGTCCGTTACTGAAGAAATAAGGCTGTTAGTAACGCCGTTATACTTAAACGCCATTACTCCCAACACTAATAATAACGAAAGTATCTTCGGGAGTACTCATGTTCTCAAAATAGGTGCTATTCCATGGTTTTCACCTCTCCTTCCTGTTAAAAGACAGACAGTCCGTCTGTCCAATCAGGAGGGTCTGTACTCTTGCCAGATGGGCCCTACCTTTTCCGTATGAAGTTAATGTTGTTGTGTTTTTTGAGTTGTTGAAGTGTTTTCCTATTTGATGTCGTGAAATCCTATTTGCCGTTGTGCTTTATGATTTGTTTAAGTGTTTACATATTTGCTGTCGTGTTTTCCTATTTGCTGTCGTGTTTTCCTATTTGCCGTTGTGCTTTATGATTTGTTTAAGTGTTTACATATTTGCTGTCGTGTTTTCATATTTGCTGTTGTGTTTTCATATTTGCTGTTGTGTTTTCCTATTTGCCGTTGTGCTTTATGATTTGTTTAAGTGTTTACATATTTGCTGTCGTGTTTACATATTTGCTGTCGTGTTTTCATATTTGCTGTTGTGTTTTCCTATTTGCCGTTGTGCTTTTTGATTTGTTTAAGTGTTTACATATTTGCTGTCGTGTTTTCATATTTGCTGTCGTGTTTTCCTATTTGCCGTTGTGTTTTATCATTTGTTGAAATGTTTTCCTATTTGCTGTTGTGATTTGCACTTCAGGGCCACCGTAATTTTGTTATATTCCACAAATTACTGTCCACATTTGTCCCAAATTTCAAATAAAATTTTTGTCATTCTGTCATGCTTGAGCTGAGTGTAAGGAGGCAGAATCAGAGTGCAGGGTTGGAAGTAACTTTAATACTGACAAACAACAATAAACATACGTACATGCAGTGAAAAAAGCAGGAACATAATAATAGGAGACACCCTGGCCTAGCACAGGATGTCTTATTAGAGCACCTAATGACTCAATGCTATACAGCTGGGTCTAATTTCTAAGGAGACACAACTTTCAAGCTAAGTCCACTGTGTGGTGCCCAGGTTTCACGGACATGCCACAGTACCCCCCTCAAAGGGTGCCGCCCCATCCTGGCATCTCTCAGCAACCAAACCGGCCTGGCTATGCCTGGAGGTCAGCCCGGCAAGCAGAAACTTGTTTCTATTCTGGTGAGATTGCTTCCGTCAGCCTGTCATCAGGCCTACAATTCCACTCCCAGCCAGATATGCTGCCCCGCTTCTGACCGGTGCTGTCTGTGGCAGTCCAAGAGGTGGTGCAGCATCCCACTGCCAGAACTGGCTGGGTCCAGTCGTGACCCTCTTTTTTGGGAGCGGCCCATCCCTCATCTGGTCTGCTCCACCCAGCCAGACCCAATCCTCATTACACCCCCCAAAAACGATCCCTGGGGACTAGGGGCTTTTTTACTCCCCAGCACCCCTTCGTCGAGGCAAAGATGGAATGGTAGTAGTGGTTGGGGGAGCAGGAGCCTCCCAGGGCTGCTCCTGGGTAGGTAGAGCTACAGGAGTGTCCGGCGGGTTAGTGGTGGCAACATTGCTGGCATGGACTTAGACGTCTCAGCAGAGCACTGGATGGCTGGCATCTTGGGTGGTAGCCAGAATGCCACCATCTCAGGCGATGGCAGGACTGCAGGCATCTTGGCCAGTGGCCGGACTGCTATTATCTTACACAGCAGATGTTAGTCATTAGCTTCCCAGCTACTCCCCATCACTGCTATCTGGGAAGAGGGGACAATGATGGTGGCTGGTTGCTGACAAGACTGGAGGAAAATAGTTGACACGCCCCCTTCCAGGGTCCCTGACGGGGGCAAAAATGTCTTTGAAATTCTTTGAGAATAGTTCATAGTTGTCTGCCTTCAGTCCACTCCTATCCCATATTACAGCTGCGATTTGAAACGCCTGGCCGGTGAGCTGGAGGACGAGTTTCCCCACCCTGTCTCTACCCAACAGGGAACCCCAAACCGGATGGTAATCATAGTTGTTCATAGCTTTGAAGAATGTGGTACTTTTATTTGTTAAACAAATGCTTGGGCCTGTAAAAAGGGTTTGTTCTTTGGTTTCACTGTATTA
Organism: Umbra pygmaea; assembly: GCA_016801145.1. Lineage (NCBI taxonomy): Eukaryota > Metazoa > Chordata > Actinopteri > Esociformes > Umbridae > Umbra > Umbra pygmaea. The sequence continues at coordinate 3,989 of JACXGM010032005.1, forward strand.
TGGAGTATTTCATTGTATAATAATTGTAAAAAAATAAAGGTTACTACTTCACGGATTTCGCCTATAACGGGTTCTTTTTGGAACGTAACCCCCGTGAAAAACGAGGGTTCACTGTATACACTCACCTTAAGGATTATTAGGAACACCATAATAATACTGTGTTTTTCCCCCTTTCGCCTTCAGAACTGTCTTAATTCTACGTGGCATTGATTCAACAAGGTTCTGAAAGCATTCTTTAAAAATGCTGGCCCATATTGATAGCATTGCATCTTGCAGTTGATGGAGATTTGTGGGAGGCACATCCAGGGCACAAAGCTCCCATTCCACCACATCCCAAATATGCTCTATTGGGTTGAGATCTGGTGACTGTGGGGGCCATTTTAGTACAGTGAACTCATTGTCATGTTCAAGAAACCAGTGTGAAATGATTTGAGCTTTGTGACATGGTGCATTATCCTGCTGGAAGTAGCCGTCAGAGGATGGGTACATGGTAGCCATAAAGGGATGGACATGGTCAGAAACAATGCTCAGGTAGGCCGTGGCATTTAAACGATGCCCAGTTGGCACTAAGGGGCCTAAAGTGTGCCAAGAACATCCCCCAAACCATTACACCACCACCAGCCTGCACAGTGGTAACAAGGCATGTTGGATCCATGCTCTCATTCTGTTTACGCCAAATTCTGACTCTACCATCTGAATCTGAATACCAACAGAAATCGAGACTCCTCAGACCAGGCAATATTTTTCCAGTCTTCAACTGTGCAATTTTGGTGTACTCTTGTAAATTGTAGCCTCTTTTTCCTATTTGTAGTGGAGATGAGTGGTATCTGGTGGGACTTCTTCTTTTGTAGCCCATCCTCATCAAGGTTGTGCGTGTTGTGGCTTCACAAATGCTTTGCTGCGTACCTCGGTTGTAACGAGTGGTTATTTCAGTCAAAGTTGCCCTTCTATCAGCTTGAAGCCGTCGGCCCATTCTCATCTGACCTCGAGCATGAACAAGGCATTTTTGCCCACAGGACTGCCTCATACTGGATGTTTTTCCCTTTTCACACCATTATTTGTAAACCCTAGAAATGGTTGTGCGTGAAAATCCCAGTAACTGAGCAGATTGTGAAATACTCAGACCAGCCCGTCTGGCACCAACAACCATCCCACGCTCAAAGTTGCTTAAATCACCTTCCTTTCCTATTCTGACATTCGGTTTGGATTTCAGGAGATTTCAGGAGATGTCTTGACCAGGACCACACGCCTAAATGCATTGAAGCAACTGCCATGTGATTGCTTGAGTAGATCATTGCATAAAGGAGAAATTGAACGGGTGTTCCTGATAATCCTTTAGGTGAGTGTAAGTGTAACCTCTGATTCCCATTGACTTTGTATGTCAATGTGAATGTTTCCTTTCACCAGGTTGGATTGATTAGAGCAGCTAGCGTATGTCAACTTCAGTGAGGGTGCATTTGTGTCTTCACCACATCAAGTGTCATAGCACATTTGCTAAGTAGAGTATATTTGTATGTTACTGTAACAGGAGTCCCAGTGTGGGACTCCTGTTCCATATGGACTGAGAGATGGACTCCTTGTGTGTGTATATATTGATGGTCCGTTTCTGTTTTTATCGTATTGGTGTTTCACGGTATACCGGTGCAAGGCACTGTTGATTTATGTTCGTTTATATATGTAGTTGTGGCGCCTTCCTTCTGCTTACCAGGTTATAGCCTTTCATCAGAGAAACGTATGGCAGGTGTGTTCGTTTGCTGATTGTAAAAATCAGCTGATTGTCCAGCTTTTATAGCCTACCTATCTCCATTTATGCTTTGGTGAGCAGAGGGAAGGCGCGGTTCATTGTTATTCTGTAGTGTGGATGTAAGTTTGTTAAAGAAGATACGGGGAGCTTCTATACATGCCAGATTGTGACAAGTGAGTCGTGTATGCTTGACGGTTTGAAACATACGTTATATAAATATATATGTTTATTGTTTTCAGCGTCCGGGCCGCTGTATTAAGAGCTCGAAGATATACCATATATATTAATCATATTGTACCTTGCTTACGCTGTACCCTGCAACCTGCATTCCTATAGTCCCTGGATCTGAATAAACACACAATTGTCATCTGTCATCTGCTGCCTGTGTCTCTCTCCCCAACACTCCACGAAATCATGACAGTTACAGCCAGGTGTACGCTCTGTACATAGCACCCGCATCCTGTGCCGTGTTAGAGCACAGTATTGAGGTATTATCGTTGTGCAGCTGATATGAAACTATGTTAACCTGTGGCATGTTGCTCCTTCCTACAGTAAACAACAATGGTGACTACTCCTGCATACTGCCTCCATATCTTCACCACCTGATTTGTTACAATGTGTTAACTTAAGAACAGTTCAGAAATCAATATTTGGTGGAATAATAATAATTGTATAACTAGAACTGCAAGCAGTTATGATGGGGTCCAAGCCTCCCCGGTGTGAGTCCCTCCTGGCGCAAGTCGCCCCTGATGACAAGCGGAGCCCATGAAAGCGGAACCCAAGGCGCGATGGTAGTGACGTAAAAGCCAGGAGCGCAACACCCTAGCTACAAGGTCTGTAGTAATTTACACGTGCTCTGACATTTCCGAGGCAGTTCAAAATGTTGAAAGAAGTGTGTTCAAAAACGGTTGAAAATCATCTCAGAGAAGACGAAAACAGTTGTCATTAGCAAGAAGACACAGGGGATTACAAACTATGAAAGCAGGTGATGAAATGCCATCACATGCCAATGTTTGATAGAGATTGTAGCATTTACTATTACAATACACATTTTCTATACATTCTAAAATATCTGACACATTAAAAAAGATCAAACATTTGGATAGTCATCATGGGAAGTGGAACCCAAAGCGTAATGATGGGTAGGCAAATGTCAGGAAATATTGAGATATGTGAGCTGCAAGGTCTGTGGTACATTGTCATATATTTTATTGCATTTAGTCATCAATAAATTAAATCAGATTCCGGAGAATGTGTAGAACGAGCAAAGACTTTAATTTCTTAAAGCCGAGTTCAATTATAATAAATCTGTCGAACAAAGGACAATCCACCAACTTCATTGAGGGTGATGACACCATCAACAGAAAACAATACTGTATTCCTATTGGCCTAAAAAGGATAGCATTTAGTTTGAATCTCACCAATGGGCTGAGACAACAATTGCGTCATTTAGCCTGGGGTTCTTTACATGCATTCTATATGTAAATCTCTCAGCCTCACCTCCCACTGAGACAAAGGCCTGTATTTAATCAACACTGCCAGTCCCCTTCCTCCTAAGGAAACAATCTACATTTCATGTGAACCCATTTATTCAGTATTGCACAAGTCACTTTTCCCAACACTGTTATTACATTTTTATAGATTATTACACTATAGTAAGAAATAACTTCTATAACATTTTACATACAATTCACAAGCACACATATATGATGGTCAACATTAACAATATCCCATTAACATTGATTGAGTAAAAGGCCCAAAACTTTTCTACGTTGTCTGATGGCCGATGTTCGCCAAATTTGGTACAGAACATCATATTGGGACATTGTTTTTCAATCTCTTTTTTGATGATAGCACTTAATTTGGCAAAGATATACTAAAGTTTCTGTTTCATAGCTAGTACATACCAAGATTTGTGCAGATCGGACACACGGTCTAGAGGAGTTCGAAAAAGTTAGTTTACGATATATTACCATTTTTCACATTTAAAAGTACTGGCAGGAATGGGCGTGGCCTATATCTGAACACGTGGATATTTGGATTACACTATACCATATGCTTAATGCATTATAAAGCATTATACATGTACTAATACTGCATTATAAGCTTAGTCATAGACACTCATAAAGATTCATGAAAACATGTTCTGATCCAACCCATAACTTCAGAGTTGCTTTTACTATGCTCCAAATGTGTAGCTACAGAGATGGAGCAGACATATTTCAGTTATTGGTAAGTATAACGAAAAATCTGCAACCATTTGTAGTCTATTTAAATTTTAAAAATACATTTGAAAAACTTCTGTGACAAAACGTGTGTTTATATGAAAAATGCATAGTTTACATTTTCCCTCTCAATGTTATTTAAATTTGTATAAATTATCTTCCGAACAGTTGTGGAAACATAATAATGGCTGTCTGTATTCATAATGTTTCGTTCCCAGACAAGATTGCAGATTTTGGCATTTGATGGATGTATATAAAAGTCTCCTCCACCAACCAGGCCCAGATTAAGAATTCAGAGGCCCTGGGCACAATGTCTTGTAGGGCCCCCCACTCCACCAACACAATCAAGTTTTTTAATTTGTTGTTACTATTTGCTGGTAACACCTATATATTGTATAATCACTGGATTGAGCCATGTGTTACATAACCCATTGGGTTGTTAAGATCTGATTTGGGTCTACAAAATTGCCGTTACGTGATGTGATGATTTTAGCCTAGAGGGAGGAGTAATCTAGCTAGCTAACATATATTAATTGGGATGCTAACAAAAAACAATATTAAAACATAATTTAAAACAAAATGAAACGTTACCCACAAAAATGTTATATGCCCACTGCTTTGAGTGTTTTGTCTTACAACCGAACGCCATAACCACTTCCTAAATGCCCCTTTGCTTTATCGCCGATTTTAAAATCAACAAGACCATAATTCAAAAAATGAAAATCATAATAAACTGCAGAAGGCTTAAATCTAGCGATTGAGAACATATACTTATTATGAAAATGTTTACTGAGGTAATAAATCAAGTATATTATGTCTTTGAATCTCATAGACTATTACAGAAACCAAACTCTTTTGCAACCAGACGTATCACCCCAAACTGGAATTCAGATAGAATGCAGGTTTAAGACACTTCCTCATTTGCGTCAATTTGCCAAACCAGATGCTCACCCTGTGGTAACACCTCTAGTGAGCAACTAGCTGTCATGTGCAAGCACATAGTGCCTCACCTTTAGTAATCCAGAATCAAATTGTTCCATAATTCACACACAAACACATACACACACCCATTAATTTTTCCTTCCTGTCTGTCTGTCTCTCTCCTGTCCTGTCCTCCTCTGCTCTCCAGGGGTTGCCACTCTCTCTCTCCCCCTCTCCTCTTTCTGTGAGGAAAAGGATGCAAACAGTATAGGTCAACTTGTCAAAAACCTGGAAAAATCTTAACTAATGTTTCTTCCCCAAATGTTTTTTTTACTCTTCTTTCTAATCTTTCTACTTTATGCTAAAATATTCTGCACTTATGTACTTAGCACTTTATTATTCAAGGCCACTAGGCACTTTGTTTGATGATGGAATGGTAGTAGACACATTACAAGTAAGTATTTTGTTATAATATTGGTTGCTTACAAATTACAATTGCTGTTGTATGACCTCTCCAAATATTGACAAATGTACTACATGTAAGTTGCTTTGGATGAAAGTGTCTGCCAAATGCCCTAAATGTAAATATCAAATGTGAAAGAAAGCAGCTTGTTTTTTTGTCTTTTGATAATACTATATTTAATTTAACCTAAAAACTTTATGACAGCCACATCCCGCTTGAGCACCTCCCATCAATACTGTTTCTCTCCATCTAGCTGCTGCACTAGTTTAGCGTTCACAGTCCCGCTCCCAGTGACAGATGAGCACCGAAGCAATGCTAACATTCGATTGCAATGCTCTGTTCTTTTATCATGCTCATGCACACGTTCGGGTGTTTCCAGTCAGAAAATACACTAACAAATGTATTTGTCTTGGTAGAAAAAAGCATACAGGCAAAGCAAAAGATTTTACCTGTCGATGGTGAATAGGCGATCCAGTTTCTGGAAATGTTTTCCCTATTTGGCAGTTGTCAGCACAGCTGATCATTAGTAAGGGAGCGCACCTTACCACCCAAACCCCCATCACGAGTTGAGGCAAGATATTTGCACTTTCTATTATGAAAGGCAGCAGGTCCACGACCGATAAGAACAGCACGTGCATCCTCGTTGATTGCCCCCTACAATGTCGGGTTAGACACCTGATTAAACCACTGCTTGCTGCTGCTGCTTCCGGTGTTACTGCTAGCAGGTTGTGCTGCGCTGCTAACACTAGCCTCCTCGGGTCCCTGGTTAGCTTGCTCGTCATGATTTACCACACATTCCTCACCCCGATTCTCCTGGCTACTTTTGAACAATGTTTTGATAGATGGAACCTGTCTTAATAAAGACACCTCCCTCTCCTTTTATCTTTTCGTTTGCGTTTAGTACAACCTCACTCATTTTCTTGACTTCTTGACATCTCACAGCCCGCTCAATTCAGCACGGGAGGCTGCGCAGGGGCGGGTTGTTACATCAGTGCTTTCCACACCTGCGCTTGACCAATTATATAATTCTATTTAAATGAATACAAATATCACCATGCCTTTTCTCTGGTTATACATGGTGTCATTATCTGAAATGTATATTTTCTTTTCCTTTGCTTGGGCCCCAAGTGCGCATGGGCCCCTGGGCCCGTGCCCATAATGCCTATTGGGTAATCCGGGCATGCCACCAACCACTGTTTTGCTTTTGAATCCATCTTTCTACTAGCTTTCTAGTTTTTAACAATGGCGGTCATAAACACTCCGTTGTGTTGTTGGTCACAATAACCCCGCCCCCAGCCTCTGACGTAAGCACGACGTGGTAAAAGAACAGTTCTAGACCAGAAAAGAGTTGGTGAGAGCGGGTTCTTTGTACTGTATTATTACCCCTTTTCCACCAAAGAAAGAACTGGAAAAGTTTGGTGCCGGTGCCTATTTTGAACCAGTTCCTGGCTTTTCGACAGCAAAAGAACCGGCTCTCGCACACACCAAATAGGAAATAAAGTTTGACAGATGCACAGGCGCATGATCCAACATAATGCAGTGACCAAAACGAGTAGAAGTTTTTTTAGATTACAGCATGATATAGCAAAGTTTGTCTTTTTGTAGCTAGCTAAACACATTTGTTAGTATGTAATTTGTGCAATTTTCACAAATTTCACGCCAATGGCGTAGGCCCTATTGTTTTCCTTAAGATTATTAGGGCCCAAGCCAACGGCGAAGGCCCTTTTGTTTTCCTTAAGATTATTATTATTATTATTATTATTAGGGCCCAAGCCAACGGCGAAGGCCCTATTGTATTCCTTAAGATTATTAGGGCCCAAGCCAACGGCGAAGGCCCTTTTGTTTTCCTTAAGATTATTATTATGGCCCAAGCCAACGGCGAAGGCCCTTTTGTTTTCCTTAAGATACATCGTAATATCAATTCAATACACTTCTATTTTTTTCATACCTTTTGCATGGTAGTTTCTTAGGTCATTTTCACACCTATAGTTCGGTGGACTCTGTGCGATTCATTTGGTTCGGTTTGCTTTCACACTGCACTTTGTCAAACGCACCAAACACTGTCAACACATGTCACATGGCCAGGCTGTTGCCTAGCAATGGAATTACTTTTAAACGTTCCAAGGCAAACTCGCAGTTACTTCCTTGTCTCAGAAAAAATGGAACACCACCAAATGTATGTAATCTCGGTTTTTGGGGTTTTGCTTTGGTGTTTCCATCAATCAAATATTGTAATACAAGGCATGGAGTTGTGGAGCATTTCATCATTCGAATGAGACAAGTATTTCTCCCCCCTAAACCAATTCCTAACTACGGAGAGTGCTAATCATTTTAACAGGAGGAAACACTATCATACGGGGAACAGACCTCGAAAAAAACACAGGTCATTTCGAATTAAACCCAAAGGCAAAACGATGAACCGCTAACTCTACATTATCCTGATTATGACCAGACCACTGTAGACTTTAATTCATTTGACACAAAATAGGCTATTGATTTAAAAATGTTAACCTGATTCTAGGCTGAGAACTGTTACCATACCCAAAAACACCAAAAGGTTCCGATCACAGTATACTACACCAGAAAAAATGATCTCCAGAGGAAATGTTATAAAATACACTGTTTTTTGGTTTGCTTCCTGTATTTAGGTTGAATCGCGTTTACACCTAAATTGAACCGAAATCTATCTAGTTCATTTGGAAGCGGCCCGAGATCCCCGTTTTGAAGCGGACCAGAGTTCGTTTGTTTGGTCCGCACCAGAGTTCGGATGAGCTTTCACTCCAGCCCAAACGAACCAGACTATCCGACCAAACGCTCCAGGGTTTGTTTTAAATGGACCAAACTAGGCAGGTGTGAAAGCACCCTTATTTGCAAAGACACAAGGACTGAATCCTTCATTCTTTGAATTTTCCATAGAGAGTAAGAGATGCATATGTGTATCCTTCGCGCTCCGAAATCACCCACAATTGTGCGCAAAGTGGACGTTAGTGGAGTCGGAGCGATTACGAGGCACTATGCTTACAAATATAAGTATCTTTAGTGTTTAACGTTACTATACATTTGTTAAAACGGTAGTACATATAAGTAAAGATTAACGTTTAAATGCCTGTACAAATTGCTACTGTCTACTGTTGAATTGCAGCGCCTAAGGCTGACATTTTCACTGACGCAATGACGTGCACTTGCTAGCCTGTTCCATTTACGTGTTCTCCGAATGTTAAGTACCCTCCCTAGCTTCTTAAGGACTTTAATAAATGAAATTGTAGTCGTTTGAGTTCAAATTAATTTCTTTAATGAATTTTAATGCCTGACTATATGGACAGATTTAGGCTACATTTGTAATGTAAAGTCTACAATTCAGGGCCGAAGTGGGAAACATTTTCAGACCGGGAGTTTCATGGTGCACCAGCCCATTTTGTGATGGGGTAAATAGTAACTG
>JACXGM010032007.1:0-12780 GCA_016801145.1 Umbra pygmaea
TGAGGGCAACTCTGAGACAATGGTGTCAGTGTACAATGGTGTGAGGGCAACTCTGAGACAATGGAGTTGGTGTTCAATGGTGTGAGGGCAACTCTGAGACAATGGAGTTGGTGTTCAATGGTGTGAGGGCAACTCTGAGACAATGGAGTTGGTGTTCAATGGTGTGAGGGCAACCCTGAGACAATGGAGTTGGTGTTCAATGGTGTGAGGGCAACTCTGAGACAATGGAGTTGGTGTTCAATGTGTGAGGGCGCAAAATGGCTGCCGTGCATCACCCAAGTGAGTGCTACACATTGGTGGTGGATGAGGTGGGCTTTCCGTCTCACTGTGTAAAGCGCTTTGAGTTCCTTGGAAGAAAAGCGCTATATAAGTTGAATGCATTATAATTATTATTATTATTCACCAACCTGCTTCTTTAAAGCTACACTTTCTTTTAGCTCAATTAACTCCATGTGCAGAGATGCAGCATCTACCCCTCTGAAGATCTGTTTGGCCTCCTCTGACAACTTTGCCACATTTGTCACCAGGAAGGAATTCAACAGAAGCAGCTCTTTTGCACCAGTGGCATCATTAAAACAAACTTTAAAGTTGTAAATTAGCCTCTCGTTGAAAGCAACATGTTTGGAAATTATTTGTATCCTTTGGTTTGTACCAGAATATCGTGGACGTGGAAAATTTCTCCCTAGATATCATTCCTAAAAAGTTAAAAATTATTCTGGAATGCCCTGACTACTGTAACCATGTCATATACTGTGTTGGCACATCCCTGCAGTTTCAAATTTAGTTTATTCCAGTGTGATGTCACGTCTGTCAAAAATGCAACTGTTTTCATCTCTTCATTTTCCAAAAATAAAAAACTGACACTGTCACTTATTTGCTCTGACAAGAAAGCTTTGATTTTCTTCCGTATGCCCCAAAAGCATTCCAAAACTCTGCCTTTGTTTAGCCATCTGACATTGTTGTGCATTAATAATTCATCAAAGCATGCATTGGCCTCTGTCAGAAAAATTTGTTGCAGACGCAGGGATGATGTTGATTTTAAAAAGTTGATTAGTTTTATCATCAACGTCATGACCTCTGAATACTCTTTTCCTAGGCTGGCACATAGGACAGACTGATGGATAATGCAGTGGTATGATGCAAGCTCAGGGTTTTTCTCAAACATGCAACAAGTCCTCTGCCTTCTACTGTCATGACTAGAGCCCCATCTGTGGTGATGCAGACCACTTGACTTCAGATCAACACCTCTTGTAGTCAGCCACTTGATGGATATCCTCTCCACATGTACAGTATGTGATTACAGATTTTATAAACCCAATAAATCCTCACAGCTCCTCTTTCGTTTCATAAAAAAATCTGACAAATTCCAAAAGTTGAGCTACATCAGTCATATCTGTTGACAAATCCACAGCTAATGAAATGAATGGCGCATTCTGAATGATTTCATCAAATTGTGAAGTTAGCAGCCAATACCGGTATTTCCGTTCTTTCATTGCTTTGGAATTTAAAAGTGTGATTTGTTAGATTTTTTTCCCTGAGGTGATCATTCTGTTTACCCTGAAGCAGGGTGTCTGCAACTCCTAACATGCATTCGTTTAAAGACTCAGCAACCGATTTTTTTCTGTTTTCTAAAACCCAAGCTCTCCTTAATGAACTCTCCATTCCACGTTTTTAAGCTGACAAGGACTTTGGTGGATTGCTCATTTTGGGCGTTGTCATGATGTTTGCTATTGTAATAAACCTTGACCTGCCTGAAGGTGGGGCTGCTTACTGGATTTAGCTGACTAGGTAGAATGAACGTTGCCACTACCTTTGTTTACCAGTAAGGTCTGGTTCAGCTACAGCTTGGACACACCAACTCAACTCCAGATATACAAAAATGTATTCTTTATTAAATATAATTAATAAGGACAGGCTCTATTTACCGGTAACAGCACAACAGGCAGACAATGACAGTATAGTGGGCCTGCTAAGTTCGGCCTCTCCTCTAGACAGACGTAAGGCACCCACACTATGCACGGCACACTGGTATTTAAGGTTCACACGGCACACCCCACCCCAGCACATAGGTCCTATGACCTTGCGCCGCACCCCCTTGACACATGCACATGGGTCCTATGATGCATGCTCAAACACAACACACTTGTTCTAGGCATGTGGGGTTTAGCACAACACTCAAGCTTTAAGATGCACACTTGAAAACAGCACAGCTACTTTAAAGGATAACTCTGGCGCAAAATGCTAATCATGCTAATCAAATGTGCCCAGTTTTAGTGCGAACTGATAATTACCTAATAACGCTAGTTGTGAGGAAATGGATGAAGTAAAAATAAATCGTTTTTATATACCACTAACAAGGCTAAAAATAGCACCCCATTTTCATGGTAGTAATGCAAACCAAAGCATTGAGAACTTTGTAAGTGTACAGACAGTTTATTAGAAATATTGTTTAAAGACAGTACCGTTTGTGTATACAGCCAGGCACCATCTTCGGAAAACAGACTTGACCAGTCGAACCACCTAACGCTGTGCTACGTGAGCTTACCCGTACATCATTTGAACTTGTTGCTTTTACATAAACGCTTTCCAATGCAAGGCAAGTGGTTCTCTGTAGTGTTTTCTGGGGTGTATTCATTCGGCCAAACAAGAACATTTTAGTTGCAAAGCATTTCATCATAAACATAGCCTAGAACTGGACAAATTTAAGTAGGTCCATCCCTGTTTCATTCTGTATTACAAAAGGTTTTGCATCTGAAATACTTTATTTAGTGCTGAGTAAAAGTTCCATCCCTGGCCTTAAATCAGAAATAAGTTACACGTTTTGATTATCCTGTTTAACGTTCATTAAATGGACAGATGTTGAATTGTCTTGCACTTTGCATAGATTTTTTTTACCGGTACAATGACATTCATTGACTAAATTGATGTTAGGAAGGAGGTTTCTATTTTTATTGATCACACTTTTATTAGTCTTTTTAAATATGAAATAGTTAAATGAACTGTTTATTGCCTTGCACTTTGTTTTAATTAGCGTTTAGCATCTGTTCTGCCTGCACTAAATCAACTCGATGATTTAGTAGATCTGTCTGCCTAATTTAAACCATAACATTGAAGGCCACTCTGCCATCATTTGCCATTTTTTTTTCATTTTCTACTGACATATTTGATCACACATCCTGCATTGAACCTGTTACTTGCTACAATGCACACCCATCCTAGTAAGACAATATCCATAATACATTTAATCTTTTTTCAGCTGTCATTAAGCCTTGAATATGTTAGTGTGCCTCAACATTGTTTGTCTCATTCAAGCATGCTGTCAATAAAAGGCTCGGAACCAGTAAGCTATGACAGTGAAACAGTTCAATCTTTAAGGGTATGTTGAGAGGAGTCTGCAGGCAGTTAAATGGTGTATGGATTACTTAGAAGCAGACAATATATTACAGTTATTAAAAAGTGAATATATTAAGTGTGCTGTATTGTGATGGTTACTACAGTAGATACAAAAATCATTATAGTAATTTCAAGCTCTTGAAGAATACCATGTTATTTAGTTTGTGTCCTAAAAGGAGAAAACACTTCTGCTATTTATCACCACAATAACCAGAATGCTAAATTCTACACCTTTCTAGAACTAGTTCTATCTGCTCCTTGGACTTAACTGCCTCGGCACTCTTACAATCTTAGATACCAAATTATTTCATCAACTGTCCTCATAGGATATCCCTTTTATTGTTCACAGACGAACCCTGTTTGGTTCCATTGAGAACCATTTTTGTTGTATATAGAACCCGTTCCCCTCAGGATTCTACATGGAGTCCAAAAGGGTATAACTTTGAACAAAAACAGAGAATACACAGAGAATGCAGTCTAAGACCAAGGTCTCGTTATCAACTGAGCCCATTGTGCAGCAATACACAGAACACAATTATGAAAACAATTATATCCAACATTACATATGCAATTTAACATGCATTTAAATAGTCCTATTGGAATCACCCATACATTCAGGTTCCTGTCACGATGTAGAAAGAGGAGACAGAGAGAGAAAGAGAGGGAGAGAGAGAGAGAGAGAGAGAGAGAGAGAGAGAGAGAGAGAGAGAGAGAGAGAGAGAGAGAGAGAGAGAGAGAGAGAGAGAGAGAGAGAGAGAGAGAGAGAGAGATAGACCAAGCAGGCAGTAGATGGTTGTTGATTTAATGTAGAATAGTCCAGAGTAGAGGAATACATATGAAAACGACATAATACCTGATACTAGGCTAAAATAACAAGTACAGACGCAAAGCGTTTGCAAATACTCAACTGATGAACAGAAGTCACAACACATCAGTCACTTAAATTGTCACATAGCATATATGCGTAAAGCTTAACATATAGACGTAGGCCTGACTCAAGCTCACATAATACATCTAACACTCTACTTACATACTGAGAAAGATCTTCCCAGGATGACAGCAACCAATACGAAATGACAATAGATCAATGAACAGCACCATCCCTTGTTCACCTGGGCTTAAATAGGGACTGAGGACGGTCGGCTGAGAGTAATCATTAATCCGAATAACCCAGCCCCTAGATTAACCCTAGTAAGTCCTAACAAAAACACCAGGTGAACAGGGAATGGGGCCCTACTTCCTAGTACACAATACATTCAATAACCTAACATAAATCTACAATGCAAAGCACGGGCCATATTAAGAAAGCAAAATTAACAAAACTATACATTTTCTATCACATGAGTCCATGTCTCAGTTCATCTGTCCATAACAGCCCACCCTGGGCTGGATGTGACAGTTCCTCTGTAAAGCATTCTAAGGGTGAGGGGCATGGTAGACAAAAGCATTTGTCTGGTTATTGGGCCCAAGGTCTCCAAGACCAACCAGTCTTGTGAGCACATTTTATAACAATTGCTGTTTCATCATTTTTTAGGTCAAGCAATTTGGAAGTCTATGCATTAAGCCTTATACTTTATCCAACCCTCAACTAGTGTTTAGCTCTTCTGGAAACCAGAGTCCCAGCCTATTAAACGTTATAAATGATAGTGATGTGTGCTGCATGATAGACTGCATCTAGAGGTTTTCACACTGAGGCTGACACTGCATATAGCACATCGCCATAATCTATTCCTGATGCAAAAATCCAAACGAAAACCTGAGTAACACATTGTGGACTACTAGGAAGTCAGACTCAACACCATACATTACAATGCAAGGATATTTTCACTAAGATCATTTGAATCCAAGCAGGTGCCTTCAGCTAACCCCAGATACTTTCTTCATTTAAATGAAAGGATGGACAAGAAATCTTTTCAATAAAGAAAACCACACATTTAGATTTTTCATCTAGTGCACTGGCAATATAATTTACGACTAGTGTAGTAGCTGTAGATGTACTATGCCCAGGTCTAAAGCCAGACCTATATGTATCGAGGAAGCAATATTCAGTTAAAGCATAACTCTCGCCAAAATGCAACCTAAAGTCTTTTTGTAATGTACCAGAGTCAAACCTTCATTTAAAAGCATAATTAGGAAGGAAAACACCCCTATTTTTGGTTTTGGTCAAATCGTTTTTTGAATGGCACTAATATGATAGCATCAAAATCACTATTTTTTAAACACTAACAATGCTTGACACAACATGAAACTTTGCTCGAAGTAGCCCCAGGGGCTGTACACATGAACTCGAGCATTGAGAACATTGTTTGTGTACACAGAGTTTACTAAAAATAAAGGTTTTGTACAATTCACCTTAGCAGTATTTGTATTTGGTGACTCCGATTTTGCCAGTCAAAGTGTCGATTTCCGAATGCAACGTAACAAGGAGGAGAGTAAACATGGAATGCTCCTAAAGCTTAGTTCCATATAAATGTACTGATAATTTGTTGTTTTGTCGTTAGTAAAAAACAATATTGACCTTGTAGTTAAAAAAGGAGTGTCATTCGAAGATCAAAACTTTTTGATTGGCAAAATGACTGGGTTCTTATTCTATTTTTCTGCCAATATATCATCTGGCTGCAAGTTGGTTGGTATCGCTCACTGTGTATAATGACCTGTATCAAAGTGTGTTGAACTGTGTCATGTCATCTTGACATCAGAACTGTATAGCTAAGTTTCAAACTGTATCTACTTTAAGTGTGTCATATTTGATGTAAAATTCTTGTCACGAATCCGCCCTCCTGAGCTGTCTCCCGCTGGCCTTTGTGTTCCTTCGTTCCCTTGTATCTGGTCTGTTTTGTGTTTTTTATGCCTGTTCCAACCCCGGTTTCACCTGTTTCCAGTCACACATAAACGTACCCGTTCCTGAGCACCAGTCCCCATCAGCTAATCATCACCTGCACCAGTTCCTCTGCCACACCTGGGCTGATTGCTGCTCAACCCTTCTTAAGAGCGATGACAGCAATCAGTCCTTGCCAGATTATTGTACTACTCAGTGCATAAAGTCCCTAGCCCCAAGCCTAGTGCCAATCTGAGAATTGTGCATTTTGTATATTTTGTTTATAATTGTGACTTTTTTATAGCTAGTCTGAGTACTATGCCCTTATGGTTCACCTTTTCATTTTGTGCTAATTCCAGTTTTCCGTGTTCCTATCTCCAGATCCTTCCTGTGAAAATAATCTGCTACCTATTCTCTCCTGGATATGTGCTTGTGACCCTGGACACCTAACCACGCTCTCCTGGATATCTGCCTGTGAACCAGGATACATGACCATACCTCTACCTATTCACACTGGGCCTACACAGCCATACCAACCTGGCTCATGATAGATTCCGCCAGTCATCTGAACCATCCTACTGGTCATGAGGATCTGGCCTGCTAAACCTCTCGTAAATCCTATACTACCATTTCCATTATTTCAATAAAATTAATTATTGCTGTTACTCACCATTTTCTACAGTTGGATTCTCTCTGCTATTTTGAGCCCAGTCCTGACAATTCTGGTAACTGACAGGACTGTGAATTCAAGCCCTTGGTACATTCTAACACATATGACACTGTGTTTCTAAATGTGTACAGAAGTGTTAGAATTCCCTTCAAGATAAGGCATTTCGTGAGATGGGGTGGAGTCTCTGCCGGGGAACCTCCAATGAATTCAAATCCATTGTCTATGTTAGCAGATTCTTCTCTGAGAGACACACTGGAGGAAACAGTGGGGTAAGTTACATAATATTCTCTCATTCCCTACTCATAATATATTATATTCCCTTATTTGATATTTTACTTTGTGAATTTAATTTATTTTTGAAAATATAAATTTATTTTATATCTGATGACTGCAACTCACTTCCAAAAAGTTGACAATCAACTGTTTACCAGTATGTAACATCATCTTTTCTTAAATAACTCTTATTATGCTTTTGGTCACTGAAAACATCAGTTTGTTAAAATTGGCAAGTTGAGTTTTCCCCCATTCATCCATTATGCATGTCCTCAGCTACTACTGGGCCTTTGTTGCCTTATTTTGCAGGAACTTGCACATCTGTGAGGACACAATTAATGCAGAAATATATGTACACATTTTGGAGCAACATATGCTGCCATTCAAGTTGGGTCAAATATTTGACACAATATGTGTCTGGGATGTGTCAGAATGTATTCAATGAGTCTGACACAAGGTGGTCTGTTTCTTGGTGTGTCATGGTGTTTTGAATACAGATTGATACACAATGTATCTGAATATGTGTCAGGATGTGTACAGTCTTGATACAAGTGTATTTCGTGCAGTGGGTGTTGCTTCATTATTACAGGACTGGGGTCTTTTCTGTGATGTTGCTTACGTTTCTACTTAGATTTTTTTTGGAGAGGGACTTTTGAAACACTTGCCCTTTTTGTATCAACGCCAGTTCTGGTGTATGGTCATTGGGCACCATTTGGTTGTACTCGTATTACGCAGTCTTGGTGACTCATCCAGCACAATCTGGCACTAACAAATGTTATGGTATCTGGGTGAATGCTCTGTAAATTAGAATGTTTATTTAAAACTTTGTCCCACATATGGTCATGTTTTTATTTTATTTTAACTGTATTTTTACCCCTTTTGTTAATAGAATGCATGTTCATATACTCAATGCTATTACAATGGAGTTTCTGCTATGTTAAAGTAGAAGTGAGTCATCTGTTCACACTGGAGCTATACTAAAATGTGCCTGATGTTTCCATTCAATGATGAATGGAGACTGAGGCTGGGGTGGGTGGGGTGTGTACGTGTCTCTCTATTTCTATTTTGTATCCTATCTCTGTCCATTCGTTATGTTTTGCCTTAGGATTTTTATCATCTTAGATGGCTAACAATGCTAAAATGTTTGTCCATTCTCTGGAAAATGATTCCCCTCATTCATTTTGATGGCTAACAATTCAATTGTTGGTGTTACATCCCCTAGTTCTGTGTAGTTTTCTGTGTCTATGTTTGTACTGCTCTGTGTGTCTTTCTCTGTACAGGTGGTGCCAATCCTCATCATCAACCACTTATCACTGGGTCCTCCCCCCATTATCCGGTGCAGCTGAATCCAATCATTATATCCTATCATGCCCTTTTGTTTTAATATAAAATGTTTGTCTCCGTGGTTGTCTCTAGCTTACCCAGAGCTTACCCCATAGCTCACTGGTTGCTCGGTTTTGTTTGTGTTTGTGGACATCTTAGACAAATGTGTGTATGTATGTGTGTGTGTGAGGTTGTCTTTGTGTTAATAGTGTTTGTTAATTAATAGTTTTTTTAGTGTGAAACCTTTGGTATGATTTTGTGAGTTGGATAGTCTGTGTAGTGAATGAAATTGTGATACATTTCTGTATATTAGTATTAGTATTATTATTTGTGTTCATTATTTTTAATCATTGTTCTTTTTCTCTTCCCAGGGAGATAGGGAACACGTGGGAGTGTTAGGCTAGATGCCCATGGGCTTATATCACCCATAGGGATACTCCCATGTCTAAATACACTGGGTTAGACCTGAGAGGCCCACACCCTGTATTTTGGTTAGGGCACCTGGATCGAGTGCCAGTTTTATGTGTGTGTTGTAGGAAGTTTAGACAGGATAGGGGTGGGGTTTATGAATATTTACTTTCTTTGTTTTGGGTTCCGCTCAGCCTCTTCTCCCACTATTATTATTTATACCGTGGCAAAAGAAAGCCTGTGACTAAATGGTACCCTGTTGTGTCTATGTTCTTGCTCGCACCCACGACTCCATACTCCTTTCAACGAACACTTGGGCAGCAAGGTGTAGTATCCATACCCTAATGGGAGTAGTGCGTAACAGTTGGGGACAGCAGAGAAGGCGATGTCCCTGTTAAATTACTGAGTTGGAATGTCCAGGCTTTAAATAGACCAAACAAGAGGTCCCAGGTTCTCTCCAATTTCAGAAAACATAAAACATATATAGTATTCCTACCCATTTATGCATTAAAGACCATCCACAGACTTTTGAGTATTCTTTCTTTTCATACGTACATAACTCTTTCTCCAGTCTTGATTACTTTTTGGTTGATCACTCACTTTTACCAAATGTAACGTCTTCTGAATATTTACGAATTGTTATACCAGAGTTGCCGTAAGCCTCTTGATAGCCTCTCTGACCAGTTTCCTCCTGGCTCTTTCATCCAGTTTGGAGCGACGTCCTGACCCAGGGAGAGTCTATGTTGTACCAAATACCTCCCACTTCTTGAAATGGACTTCAATGTGCTTCTAGGCACTAATAAAGCTTTTGAAATTGTTTTGTATCCATCTCCTGACTTGTGCCTGTCCACAACTTTATCCTGTAGATCTTTTGACTATATCTTGCCACCCATAGTTGATTGTTGTCTTCAGTTGCACTACCAAGGACTGAAATGGTTCAGGAAAAGCTTGTTTCATGCTGAGCTAATCAAAATGACCACAGCTGATCACAGTTGAATGTCAATTGGCTTTGTGTTCTATTGAGAAGGTGATTAACTACACCTAATTGAGTTCACAAGTCATTTTTAGGAGGGGGGGTGATTCTTTTTCCAACTCAGTGATTCTGTTTTTTAATTTTTAATTTATTTTTTTCTGACAAGTTGGTATTATATCTTTCCTTTGGATGTTATGAGTTGTACACAGCTGAATAAAAACAAAACCTGTGTCTGTCCATTTACATTTCAGGTTGCAGAGCAACAAAATGTGATTATTTTACAGGGGGGTGATTCTTTTCTATACCCATTGTATACAAAGCAGCAAATTTCACATCCAGCTGGCCCCTTTACTATTATCAATGTTTAATTAGTCACTAGAACTTGGGTGTGTTGACTGCCTTAACAAAAGTCACTATAGCACTTATTCTAAAGAAGGGCAAGGACCCTACTTCCTGTTCAGGCCCCTTAATGTTCCCTTAATATTGATGTGAAAGTGCTTGCAAAGTTGATACCAAGACATCTTGAAGTAGTTATACCAGGGGCCATTTCAGAGGAACCGACCGGTTTCATGATTTTAAGGTAGACATTAATTTTTCAATATTGAGACCTTCAACTTTATTTATTACAAACAGTTCTCAAATTCCCCTGAGCTTGTGGTCTCTATGGATGCAGAGAAGTCCTTTGATAGAATTTAATGGGGTCTACCTATTTGCTTTGCTTTGAAAATTTTGATTTGTGGACAAATTTAGCTTGTAATCTGGCTTCTGTATACATCCCCACGTGTTAGGGTTTGTACCAATGACACTTGCTCTGACAACTTTGCCATGTAACGTGGGACCAGGAAGGGTTGCCCTCTGTCTATGGAGATAGATTTGCTTCAAAAATATTGCAAATGTGCAGACTACAAGTAACAAATACATTCTACAATTTGTAAATAGAGAACACGATGCACAAATAAAAGTAAGATCCACAAACAAATGTCTCATGATCTACAAATGTAAAACACAATCCACAAATATAAACCACTATCCACAAAGAAATGTCTCATGATCTGCAAATATTAAACACAATTCACAAATATAAATCACTATCTGTAAAAAAAAAATTGTACTTTTTGTATTTGTGGATCATGTAATGTGTGTGGAGTGGTTCCTATTTGTTTTCAACATTTTGACTCAAGTTTAGCAATGTTTTTTTCCGCTAAATATTTACAAATGAACAAAATCTACAAACAAATACCTCATAATCTGTAAATAGGAAACATGGTCCACAAATATAATTGACAATCTGGAAACAAACACATTTTAAATTCACAAACAAATATGTTATGATCTGTAAATAAAAAATGTTATCCACAAATATATCTTAAAATCTGCAAACAATTTCCATAACTTGAAGATATATTTGTGTGTGACATAATCAATACAAAGTGAAAAACTGAGTTTGTGGAATATCCCTTATTTGTGGATCGCTAAATGAGTTTGTGGAACGGTTCCTGTTTGTTTACAGAATTTTGACGCAAATATTCCTCCTGATTCGTGTGAAACGATTTGTAAATGTTCAATCTCTTTGCTAACCTTGAAATCATATCTGACTCTGTTCCAGCCAATCGGGGATTTGCCTTAGGATTTATGTCACTTCCTGATACCTGGCTAGGTGTGATCTTGGCCAAGTAACTACGCAGAAAGTTTCCACTACGTACAAAATGATAAGCGTTAAGTAAGATAGTAATTCGGGCAAATGGCTTGCTATCTAAGTAGCTATAATTATGTTTGACCCAGCTTTGCCACGAAACTACTGGTTTTAGCAGTTGAAACAGCATTTTTTGTGTCGAAGTAACGTTTGAGACAGATACCTTTCCGTCTCGTGTCTGACTAAAATTAAGCATTGTTGCCATGTTACTAGCTAGTTAACCAGCGATTGGTATGCTTTATTAGTAAATCAAGTGTTTTCTAGCTAGCTACCCAGTGGATCAGAACCGTGTACGGTTCGTTCATTGGTTACCCCACCTTAAATAGGATGACGGATAACCAATTCAGACCTTGTTTTCTGTTTTTTTTAACCTTCTGTTCGTTACTAAATAAAGTCTAATGGTTGTTGGAAAATTCTGCTAGGAAACTGAATAATGTTGACAGCTACTGTACAGTTACATTACTGTACAAAGCTACGTTAACTAGCTAGCTACGTCTAGTAGGTTAACTACTGTATAGACTAGCAGTGTGAATAACCAACCTACAATTTTAACTAGCTATACTATTAGTACTAGTATGCATGCTTGTCTTCTACTCAACAAGGATTTGTGTAATGGTGTCAAAGCTAGGTAAGTATACAAGTTTACATTATGCTTTTTTGATGCTCCTGCTTCAAGAAGGCCACCATTATCCCGGTTCCAAAAAAACCTCACATCACCTGCCTAAATGACTACCGCCCAGTAGCACTAACCTCAATCATCATGAAGTGCTTCGAGCGGCTGGTCAAAACTCATATCTGCGCCGCCCTCCCGGACACCTTGGACCCCCTACAATTTGCATACCGCCCCAACAGATCTACAGATGATGCAATCGCACTGACGGCACACATCGCCCTCTCACAAAAAAAAGGGAACACATATGTGAGGATGCGTTTCGTGGACTACAGCTCAGCATTCAACACTATTGTTCCTGCTAAACTCATTTAGTTTAACTCCTCCCTTTGCAACTGGATCCTGGACTTCCTAACGAGAAGACCCCAGATGGTGAGAATGGGCAACCTTACCTCCTCCACAATGACCCTGAGCACCGGAGCCCCACAGGGCTGCGTACTCAGTCCCCTCCTGTACGCTCTGTTCACTCATGATTGTGTGGCCACACGCAGTTCCAACACCATCATAAAGTTTGCTGATGATACAACCATCCTAGGTCTCATCTCCAACAACGATGAGA
>JACXGM010032008.1:0-13035 GCA_016801145.1 Umbra pygmaea
CCATCTGCTAATTTGAAGAACTGTGGGTTAAGGTAAATATCACTTCAACCTGTAATCAGCAATCATTGGATTTATTCATTCTACTTATTAACCAGGTTAGGTTTACAAACTAATGTTCTGTCATGGTCTATGGACCCCCTGAAGTAGCCGAGGACACCCCTTGGCCACCCCATGTATAAAACTCTAGTTCCGCCACTGCGCCACACCTAGGATTTGATCATAGATTGACTCCAAATCCATACAATGTCAACATTATGCTTGCCTTCACATGTCTACTATTTGACGGTGCACAAACATGCAATATGCACACCGTCAAACTGTATGGTGCACACTGGCGCGGCGCCAGCGGAGCAAATCGAGCGTTTTCAGTTCCTATGGAATTGAGCTTGTGTGAGCCAATGAACTGAAAACACTCGCTAGCTTCACGCCAGTGGGTGCTCGCTGCTATTGTGCCTGTAAAGCAAAGTTCACATCTTCACAGTAGGCTAATCAGTAAACGCACCTGCTGTTTGAAACGTGTATCACAATTCGTTTAACATTTCAACCGACATTAATTGTCACACATTTCTATCAATTTTCAACCAGTTGCGAGTGAATCGTTACATCCCTATTAATCATATGACCGGTGTTCGTAACAGCTACCGTATGCATACAGATTGCCTACAACTTAGCTACTTGCAGCTCCTTAAATACAATGGCAAGCAGTTTTATAGACGAGGCATTCGCATTTTTCATTTGGACCCGCAAAACTTGCTTAGCTATAGTTGCAAGCACATTTACAGCAATGTGTTTCCACTTTCAAAGTGTATGGCAATATTTCAGAGATATTTCAAAGATTCATTGAAAGTTTAAAACTTACCGTTGTCATGACGAGCAGGCTACAGGACTCTGCTAGTGTGGGAGGGGCAGTACATGGTCTGCACGTGAACTGCAGTGTCTCGGGCAAAACAGAGCTGCCTGTGTGGACGCCTGTCTGTAAATAACGCCGGGAAAATTGGCAAAAGCAGCACCCGCATATCGGCCGGTGGCGATACACGTAAAAATGCTGATATCGGCCCAAAATATCGTCCGGCCGATAACATCGGTCGATCCCTAATTCAAAACTGTTTTTCACCAAGGAGATTATGCTTATTATTTATAAACATATTATGTAAATATTGCACTGTTTTTTTGTTGTTGTTATAGTCTCGTAACCTTCTACAAGAATTCATCCAGTACATTAAGGTATGACTTGGAATCTGACAACAACTATATTCTGCTGTGAACTGTCCTCCATATGTTGTTAGCTAACACTTTCCCCTTTTCTCTTCTTCTGCCAGGACTCTAAGGTAGTACTGTTGGAAGACCTAGCATCGCACTTTGGCATGCGTACTCAGGTGAGTTGTCGTGAATTGTCAAATGGCCAAAATAGGCTGTGATTCCTGGACTTGATGATCTGTTTTTATTTGGAAATTTCTGTCAGATTACAATTTGAAGTCAATCCCAATTTGGGTAATTTAAGCAATATTGGCCAATAGAGCCTTTTTGCAAACCTTTAGGTAAGGCATCGAATCTCTAAGACATGATTTACTGCCACCTACTGGACACCACTGAAAATCATTGGTATCCCACCAACAGTAAGGCTCCTCCATAGAAGTGGAATGAGTAGAAACCTCATTGAAATGTTTTGCTTGGTCATTCAATTAGTACACAACAAAATGGCGACTGTTGTTAGCAACTATCAGGTGAGATTTATTTAGATCTTGTCTAGCTCTCAAGACTAGTTATAGATATTTAACTGTAGTTTGTATTATTAGCATATATTAAATATATTTTGATGACATACAAATAGAATTATTACACAATTAAATCCAGCACTCTCCAATTCCTCTTCCACACATGGCATGCCACGTGTGATCTTCTTTGATTTAATGGCGGATCACAACCATCTGAAAGCAGAGCCGTATATGTAGAGAGTTTGGCCAAATCAAATCATGGGCGCCATATTGGAGACCATCATCAGATAAATCTACAGTGTAAGACTATAGGGCGAATATGCTATCTTGAAATAAATTGCTGACGTTCACTTTAAACAGGCACATACATGTTATTATCAACGTTTGTCAATATGTAAAAGGGATTTACAGAAATATTCTAGTGTATATTTACCTTCTATATCGTAAATGGGCCTCTAAAAAATGCTCATTGTAGTGAGTGAACACTTCGCCTAAAGTCTCTGAGCAGTGTTTACTTTTTTCTTTTCAGTCTCCCGAGTCCTGACATAACCTTTCATAGTTCATCTATCGCCGAGGACAGGTTAAACTTACTCGATGGCAAAAATGTTAACTGTAACTAGTGCTGCATTGTAATGTACTGCATTGTTAGGCTATTATTATTATTATTATTATTATTGTTAACAGACATCGATAAACCTTTCCTATATTGTAGCCTAAACAAACACATTCATTTCACATTCAGCTCCCACACTTTTCGCCTTTCTGGTTCACGGGGGAATTTGTGATTTTTTTTGGGCGCATCCCGGTCTTTCATTGCAGCCAAACGCGCAACAGTTGGGCATTTTTTCTGTCATTTATGTCATTTTTTAAATAATTTATTACATTTTCCACTATTCCCTGCACTATGTCAATGGGAATCAGCTGAATGTGGGGCTCCGACGTGAAGTCCATGAAACACGTGACCACCTCGGAACTAATCGCATAACGGAATAGGTCAGAACACTCATTCGCTAGCTGGCCATACTCTCTCTATATATGGCTCTGTCTGAAAGGTGCATACATCGCCACCTACTGTCAGGCCATGGAGATCTGTTAGCACAGCTGACTACTCTGTTGCTGCTGGAAAACTATCTAGTGAGTCCGCAACTTGCCGCAAATTGGTTTAATGTGGAAGTAGGCCGGAAGTAGAGCTTGATACATTTAAAAATGGCTGTCGCTCTGACCATTCTGCTACATTGATTTGAATTTGAATGGCATTTCTAATCATTTAATTTGTATGTGCTCCTCACTTGCCTTCATTAGAATTAGAAAGTTATTTGAGGCAAGTGAACATTCACAAGAATGTCATAAAGCAAATTAAGTTAACAGGGCTGGATCTCTGTGATTAAAAAATGAATTAAGTAGTAGTTCTTTAATTTGCATGATTATTTGCATTAAACAAAACAAAGTTATCATGCTGGATTTTGTTGTTGTGGGCTACTGACTCCAGAGGCCTATACTACGAAGCAAGATTTGGGGTTAGTGAGGTAACTTCAGGTTTAACCCTGGGTTTTCAGTATCACAACGTTGGGTCACCTGTTACCAGGTTACATCGCCATGGTAACTTATGCTGCGAACCTAACCTGCTCCAGAGCACGTAATATAACCGATTAACCCGCACAAAAGCACCGCCTACTGACCAATCAGTTCTCGATTGAAAAATGAGTCACCATTCTGGGAGTCGCCATTGGCTTTCTCTGATGAAAATCTTTGTGAAATATATAGATTCTCAGCGAAGGGAGTGACGTGTCTTTGTCAGCTTCTTGAGCCGTATATGCCAGTGCAGTGCAATATATCAAAGTTGTGCGCTTACAGTTCCACAGTCTTTATGCATAGTGTTGCATTTGTTTGTGACAGGTATTTTAATGTATGTGCTTTTTGATACGGATCGACATCAATGTATACCCTTTCACTGTAGAGACAGTACATACATTTAATATTTATATTTTAACAAAGTATTTTAACATTGATTAAATTACACACCCTGTACAATTTTTATTTACTCCCATGACCATTTTACACTGTCAGGGTTGCAAATGAAAGAATATGGTAAATAAAATTATACACGATCTGCATTAAGCAACACATTGGTTTAATGGAATACACAATTGTAATTATAGTCAGAGATATCGATTAGCCTGAGGCATTTATAAATACACGGGTGGCAATTTTTTCCCAGCTTTCTTTCCTGCTCTGTCTGTATTATATTTTTTATGCTCTTCATATTTCTCTAAAATTTGCATTTACTACAGTTGAGCCAAATACGCAACTCTTATAGACTTGTCCGTGTCTGCGATTGATTTCGATGGTGCAAACACTGCCCCATTTATGAAAATGCGCTTGTCACTAGATTGGTAAATCCTGGGTTGATATAAGGAATTGATAACCACCGTTGTGACATTTCTTATCTACATCGCAATTGTTAGGTTCAGCGAAGCCAGGTAATGAAAATAAATCCAGGACATGTTGAACTTGCTTCGTAGTATAGGCCTCAGTCTGCACGTGCTCCTTGTTGACAGGGATATGAGCCTCCGCTTGGCCATCTGTGCCCTTCCTTTGTCTCGCCCTGCATGCCTCTCATGTCATTAGAAGACTAAAAATACCCACCCACAGCCAAACAGTTCACCTGTTTTGGGAGGTTCCTAATTATATCCCAAATTACCTGGTAAGCAGGGTTTATAACAAACCAACGACCAAAACGAATACATTTTTACTCTTTGTTTTAATGTCATAGATCACTGGTTACCGGTAGTTATGAACTTCATTTACCTGGTCATTTTGTTCTTAATTAGGAACTTCCCAAAATGTGTGAACTCAGTCAAACCCAGAGAAGTACTTTTATATTGTTTACAAATATTAGGTTACACAATGGCAACTTGGGAAATTGTGTTCCCACTTCAATGCTATGGCTTATTAGTAAACCTGAGTGTACTAATTTGCAGAAAGAAGCTCCTTGGACAGATGCAGGATTGTGAGGGGTGCTCACATGCGCAAAAATATGCTTGCAAAGCCAGCCTAAATGTACAAGCTTGCAAAATGTGATAAAATATTTGTTGATAATATTTTTCCCAATTTTTCTTTGTTCTTCAATCAATCCAATGCATATTACAAATCCCTTTTTACATCAGCAGTTGTCACAAAGTGCTTTTACAGATACCCAGCCTAGAACTCCAAAGAGCAAGCAACAATACTTCCTCCAAACACATGTTGCTGTATTGCTGTGACCAGGATCGAACCCTGGCCACCTTAACTTAGTTGTCCTGCAAAGCATTGACTTTGCACACTACGCCATGCAGAGCCAATGTGATTACATATTTTAAAGCCAGACTTGTGGACATAGCCTTCCATGTACCAATGCACTCTTCAATATATGAACATGAAACCTGACATACAAGTCCATAGACTCTGACATTTGCAGTATTACATAGATTATTGGTTGTCACAACAAACCTTTGCTTACAGGATGCAATTGCAAGACTCCAGGACCTTTTAGCTGATGGGGAACTGACAGGTAAATTAATATATACCAGTATATACCAAAATTAGTCTTTGTTTGTAAATATTCTTCTGAGTAGTTTTGCATCCTGGCTGTCTGACTTTATTTCTTATTTTCTCCAGGGGTGATTGATGACAGAGGGAAATTTATCTCCATTACGCCAGAGGAACTGAACGCAGTGGCTCAGTTCATCAAACAGCGTGGGAGGGTCTCCATCAGTGAGCTGGCCCAAGCCAGTAACTCGCTCATCAACCTCACGCCTGAGATACGCACCAACGCTTGATGGGCACAACACATTGACAGACTTTGCAGAGCTTGCTAAATCTAAAATATTTTTCGGTCCATCTACAGTAAACCCTGAAAAATCCATTGCTGCTAGATTTGATGCCACAAAGACTTTGCCAAGAAGTAAAAGCAAACTCAAAGACCTGCATATTGGTACTCGGAATGATGATAACAGTCACTGGATTAAGGGATTATTTTAGTTCCCATTATAACCAATACACGTTATATGAATAAAGTTAACATATTAATAGTTTTGCCTTTCATTTTGACCATACATTTTGACAACAATGCTGCAACATGCAGGGCCTATAAAAAATTTATTTTTTAAATTAAACCAGCTCTTTTGGTTTATCTGTTTAGCATTTGAATGCAAGCTTGTGGCATTATGAGGCTTGTTTCCAAAGGGCATTGGGGAAATATTTTAATGTAATTGGATTGTATACTTATCATATGCCTCATCACCTACAACAAACCCATAAATCATCAAAGGGCCCTGAACGGCCACTATAAGTGCTAACTGTACACAGACAAATGCCTGTTGATCACAGCAATACTGATTCATGTTGTGCTTCAACATAAACGTCCAGGAGCAGGCAGCTTTGCAAGGCTAGATAACTTTTATCTTTAAAAAAAAAATGCTTAGTCGTCGTAAGCCTACACAAAACATAGGCCTTAAATTAATCGAAGTGGACATCAGCCTAGCCTATGTTGGAATAAGGCAAATGAGCTACTTTCAGTATTAGTCGCTAGGTGTTATGGGGATTATGACTGAACACCATACCTCTGAACGCAGAACAACAATTAAACAATCACAGGGTTTATAATAGGTGCTATAGGTCTCACCCAGTGACATTCGTTGTTGGTATGAGTTGTAAACTTTTGCATGAATGGTTGAATCTACATTGGAAGCACGGCCACTGCATTAAAAATCACCTTGTCTGTTCGACAGGATCAAAACAACACGCACCATGGGTACAAAACTGAAGCTGACTAGCCATAGATTGATCTACAAATGACCATGCATCATAAATAACTTATCGTTTTTAGATCAGTCAGTAAGCTGTTTATTACCCGATTAATTTAGGTTTTGATCCTCACTGCCATTGAGTAGTTGTTAAGACCTATAGTCGTTTTGATCTACTCGAACACGTCGGTTTATCGTCACATTTTAAACAAATTCAGAATACAGTTCCTCTATGACGTAGGTGCTGTATTGATTCCTCCGCGTGATGAATACGAGCACAAGCAGTCGGCCTCCGAAACCTGCAAATTACTAAATGTTGGTACAGTTTGCAAAAACCTTATTTTAAGATGTGTTGAACTAGCTAGCTATATAATGACATCAACGTCGCGGACCCTTTAAGTGTCTGCACACCGTTAAACTCGTGTTTGTAATTTCCGGTCATTTCGGATTATGATGAGAAGACTAGTCAAGAGATTTTAGAGAATAGTTACAGTATCTTCCAATCTCCGATTTATCTCACCGCTGGTCATCGATAAACATCGATCTATTATGTAGCTAAATGAAAGTTAGGTAATCGAGTCCTGGGCTTTGACATTGGATTATCCACTCAGGGAAGATATAACATTTGGCCACACCCGGTCATTTAATAGCTTCATTATTTTAATAATTTTGTGTTCGTAGTTTTTGTTTTCGTAGAGCTGGTAAGTAGTTTGCAAGTAACGTTAGATAATGTTTAATAATGTCTACACATAGCTAAAACTAGCCTGACCATTGTTATTATTATTGTGTGAATGCTATAGCTATTGATTGTCAAATGTTGTTTTCAGATATTATTATTATTATTATTATTATAATTAATATTATAACCAATATTGCTTGGTTGTCACGTTAATTATACATGTATATCTTATTACTACTTCAATTAGAATTCGCTTCACAATATTTAAAATATAATTGAGATTAAAATAAAACTAGATGTTTTCCTTCTCATGATAACTGTTCAGTAACCCTAAGAATTTGGCTATGGTATGTATCAGTTTTTTGTCTTTGCTACAATGGCTTTCTTAATAACCTTAAACTTACATTTTTACAGACACCAGTTGCTGCAGATTCTGAGCAATCAAGACTAAACATTGACAGTTCTCCTGTGCCTAAACTAATGATCAGACAGCACACTTGACTAAACCGATATCATGCTAATTGTCCCTAGTTTTTGGTGCCCTAATTATAAGGACTATATGCAGCTCTGGAAAAAACAAGCTATCACTGCACATTTTTCTTAAATCAACCATATTGTAAACCTCTGGAATGTGATCAAGAAGAAAATGGGTGGTCACAAGCCCTTAAACAAAGCCGAACTATTTGAATTTGTGAGCCAGGAGTGGCATAAAGTAACCCAACATCAATGTGAAAGACTGGTGGAGAGCATGCAAATACACATGAAACCAATTATTATTATATGATTATTATTATTATTATTCAAGCAAATATTGATTTCTGAACTATTCCTGAGTTATTAAAATATTCGTTTTGTGTTAAAAAGGAATATGAATTAATATGAATGATTTGCATCAAAATTCATTAAAGACACGTGCCTGGTGATTCATTTATTAGTTTCTTTATTTTTATTGCAGTTTTTGCCAAATATATCTGGAATTTTTAATTTTTATCTGTGAGTCTTGGTGGCCATAAACCTGGCCCGATATCAAAAGAAATCAAGAAGACAGACTAGTAAATTGTAAAATAATCAGTCTAATATGTAATGGGTTGACCTGCCGTAATAACTCCATTGTCTTCTCCCCAGCCATGACGCTAAGTTTGTCTCCAGCTGCGGTGTGCCAGTGCTTCACTCTGGTGTCCCTGTGCACCTCTATTGCTGACCCCAACTGGATCCAGGTCAGGAACAGTACTGACCCCGCAGGCAAACAACTCATCTATGGAGTGGCCTTCACACTGCATGCTGCACAGAACCTCACTGACACAGGTATGGAGTGACAAAAAACATGACAGTGTTTAAAAGCCTGTGAGTCCATGTACATTATGTTCCTGCTTGGGCAGAAGCCTCTGTGTATATGGAGTCTAGTGTGTTCCTTCTCTACAGGTCCTCTGGGTGGCATAACTGGCTGGGGTATGTGGCTTCTGTATGTGTTGGCTGCTCTTTGCTACATTGCTGTGCTACTCTCCAGCTCCTCCTTCTTATTGGACTTTCTGGGGGCTGGGAGGTCCCAACCTCGACTGGCGGTGTCACTTCACATCTCCACAGGTAACCTAGCCTTTTATAACATTTAAAACATTAAACACATATAAAAAGGGCTACGCGTGGCATTGTGGGCTAAGTTGTTGCTTTGCAGGACAGTCTGATGTCATGATGGTCAATAGGTCGAGCCTGACTGTGGTTTTTCCGGCTTTCCCCGGACCTCCAGAACAAGGCAGAGCAAATGGGCATAGTGGTGCCCGGGATTTGGGATAGACAAGCGGAATCATCAACCATGTCACGTCGATATCCAACTACTCTTTGTGTGCAGATCGGGCACCTGTAAATTCAATCACAGAAGTATAGTTGATGAGCGTAATCATCCCGTACATGAGCTGACTAAAGGCTTGATTGGATGAACTGTGACATGATTGGATGAACTATGTGCATGCCACTCGCCATCCTGCATCTGTTGAATGCTTTGCGGAGCTGCCGACAAGCCACAGGGTCTGTGGGAATAGGGAAGGGGAGAAAAATGGATAATAAAAAATTGTTAGAATTAAAAATAAATAGAAAAATTTGAAACTGTCTGCTCTTTCGACATGGTAATGGGTCAATCTTAGTACGGTTATTTCACATAGCGGTATTTTCTGTAACTGGTAATTGAGCTTATCAATGTGGGAAAGGGAAATATGTGCTTCTAATGTGGTCACAATTTGTAGGAAGGCAGGAAGTGCACTTTTATTTTAAGTTACTGGTAAAAGTGAATTATGTACCAGTACATTTTCATTAGGTACTAGTAACTATTTCGGTTGTTACCAGTTGATATTTTGTTTTTACAGAATTTCCCTTTTTTCACAATGACATTTATGGGGCACTGCAGTTCAGATATCACTTATACACGTCTGACTAGTTGATGTTGGAATTCTTACTAGTCACTATTGCAATTTCACTAGTAACAATGTTATAGGTACTAATGCTTCTTAATAGTGACTAGTCCCTTCACTAATCAATACCTTAATGTTACTATTAAATAAATATTAGTTGTATTTCAGCAGTGACTAGTCCCTAATTTGAGTAAAGAAATCAACATTTGTTGTTCTACTAGTAATAGTATATTTTGTCCTATGCATGACTAATAACTAGTACAAAATGCTTGCTGATAGTTTAACTTAAATTTTAAGTCCTTGAACATAAATGTAGGTCAGCAGCCTAGCTTATTTTTCAACTGGTTATAAAGTTAGAGAAAAAAAAATTAGGAAAACATATCCTAACATGTTTTATTTGTTTCAATTGGAGTAGTTCCTAACTAAAGAAATAGTATCTTTTTAAATAATAATTAATAAATTCTAGTAAACACATTTTGAAACTGCTTGCCCATAGTCTTTCTCTTCATCACAGTGCTGTTTCTCTCTTCATCACAATACTGTCATTACTTAGACTGCACTATTGTAGGTCTCATAAAATGACAGGAGACATGTTATCTAAGCCATGTTAGTGTCACGCTGCAGTTTTCTCTGGGATTAATTATTTTGTTGTGCTATTTCGCCCTATCTCTCCCTACAGTGGTGTTCCTCCTGTCTGCCTTGGGAGTGTGCGGGGCCTGCCTCTACGTCATCTACGCCAACCTTCAGGAGGGCAAGTTGGGGTGGATGTGGGACAGGGTAGGTTGGACCTGGTCTAATAGGCCTGTCTCCAGCGGTCATGGAAGTGCAGCAGCTGAAGGCATGCAGACGTCCCCAGGGGAAAGCTTCTACATTGCCACACTAAGCCTGCTCTTCGCTTGCCTGGCCTCTATGATCAGTGTCCGAGGCCAAAGGACCCAGTCCTTCATCAGTCAGGGTGAATACATAGCTGTGTTGGAGGGGGAAGACTGTGACACTGAGCCCCTCATCTCCAGGGGGCAGGGAGTGGGACAGTCTGAGCAAGACAGCAGGGGGGAGGTTTGACCTGGAGAGGGGCTCCGTGAAGTGATTGAGGGAGGGGTGGGGACCATGAAAACACATTCTGTTTGAATGTGTGGTCCAAAACGTACCCTGTGGGTGTGTTCACAGCTGGTATGTGAACCATGAAAACGCTTGGTATGTAACTAAAAATATCAGGTGGTAGTGCTGGCCCTTTTTCTTATTGATCTCACATTACCTGTTAATCTCAATGTTTGTCTGCCTAATCTATGCCTTCTCTGGATCTGTTTGGGTACAATTGCACAACATGGAGTACATAACCAGTATTAAAAAAAATCATTTTTGACACTTGTGGAAGTCTCAAAATGAGTCTCAAAATGTACTCAATCAAGATGGTCCAAGACATTATTTTTGTTTGCTGTGACATTAAAGAATGTGACATAATTTGTTTTCAGTCTGTGTGACCAGGGAAATAGAGGGACTATCTCCAGTATGTCGTCTCAGATGTGCTACTAATGAAATGCTTTTCCTGCTCTTGTAATCAGAGGTGAACAAGTCCAGCACTTGCATGACGAGATATTTATAACTGTCATCCATGGCCACATACTTCAACCCTGTTCCCATTTCTGCAAAAATAATCACTATTGGGGTTAATAACAGTGAATAGTTCAACAATGTTTCAACATGGTCACAGGTGATCCATTAAGCAGAAGTTAAGAAACTGCACAACTTGCTTTTTTACAACTCATGTTTTCATGGTCACCTGTTCTTTTCTAGTTGTCATCATATCCTTAGGAAAAGCGGCTCAATATAATTTGTTTTTTTCACAAAAATTTGATCTGAAAGATTTAATAGAGTTGTTGATTTTTACTGATGCTAATGCAGCATAATGTATGTGTAGAGGCAGCAGCCTGAACTGCACTAATAAATTTGTAGCACATTCGGTTATTATTGTCACTATAGTTTTCAGTATTACTTTAAAAGAGGCTATAAAATGTCCACCACTAAATAACTTCTTGTTGGTATAGTGGTAAGCTCTCAACTTCGGAGCACACATTGCATGCATGTCCCCTGGCGATGGAGAGTTCGAGCCCCGGCTCAGCTGACTGTGCCCAAACTCTCGGTCTCCCCCTACATGTCTCCCTGGCTTCTGCTTCCTCCTGTACTGTCAAATAAAAATTTATAAAAACGCCTCAAAAATACATTTTAAAAATTGCTTTTTATCCTATGCTTTGTGCTGAATTGTTAAATTTTACATGCAGATTAATAATTTTGAATATACCACAATTATCTGCAAATCCCTAATGTTGTTTTCTGTAATTTATCAGCAGTTTTTATTATTTTAAATGAAAGGAAGCAGATGTTAAGGAGACAGTTATGTAGGGGGAGACAGACGGAATGGCACAGATTTGGGGCTCAAACCCAAAATCCATTTAAATAATCTATTTTTTATGTTTGAATGATTATATCTTCGGTGATTTACCACCACATGTAGTAGTACTGGAGTCACGTTCTGGATCAGTTATCATTCCTGTTTTGTAGTGGCTTGGTGTTAATAAAGCCAGTTTGTAGCAAATTTGAAGAAGTCAATGCTCTGGTCATTGGCTGATTTCTCCAAACATAGGAAGTGTACAGTCTTCATGTTTAAATGCCAGTGAGATCCTTGTTGTAGAAGAAAATGTATATAATCTGTCCTGGAAACTGTCCTTGTATCTTTTGCTCAGGTACATTTGAAAACATTCCCTATTTCAGGGCTCTGTTTCTTAGTTGGACTCTTCACTACTGTTGTTTTGTTATTTATTAAACAGTTTTGTGTTCCTGTAAAACTTGTCAAATGCACTTTCTTTCAACACAGTTACTTTCATTACTGCTGATCTTGTTTTTGTGATTTTCGAATTTTCTTTTATAGGTTCCATTCCAGAAGGCAAAGCTCTCAATCTACCGGGCAGTTTTTGTTCCTACCCTCACCTATGGTCATGAAGGCTGGGTCATGACCGAAAGAACGAGATCCAGGGTACAAGCGGCCGAAATGGGTTTCCTCAGGAGGGTGGTGGGCCTCCCTTAGAGATAGGGTGAGAAGCTCAGTCATCCGTGAGGATCTCAGAGTAGAGCCGCTGCTCCTTTGCGTCGAAAGGAGCCAGTTGAGGTGGTTTGGGCATCTGGTAAGGATGTCCCCTGGGCGCCTCCCTAGGGAGGTGTTCCAGGCACGTCCAGCTGGGAGGAGGCCTCGGGGAAGACTCAGGACTAGGTGGCGAGATTATATCTCCAACCTGGCCTGGGAACGCCTCGGGATCCCCCAGTCGGAGCTGGTTAATGTGGCTCGGGAAAAGGACGTTTGGGGTCCCCTGCTGGAGCTGCTGCCCCCGCGACCCGACCACGGATAAGCGGATGAAAATGGATGGATGTATGGTTCCATTCCAACCAATATCACAACACAA
>JACXGM010032009.1:0-12780 GCA_016801145.1 Umbra pygmaea
ATGCTAATTCTTTGAGATAGGAATTTTGGGTTTTCATGAGCTGTATGCCAAAATCATCAGTATTAAAACAATAAATGACCTGAAATATTTCAGTTGGTGTGCAATGAATCTAAAATATATGAAAGTTTAATTTTTATCATTACATTATGGAAAATAATGAACTTTATTACAATATGCTAATTTCTTGAGAAGGACCTGTCAAGCCATAGCAATTGTCAACATTGTTGAAGCCCTATACCACTAGAAATCCAAGCCGTAGTTGTTACTGGAGCAACATAGGGTAAAGGGCCTTGCCCAGGGACGCATCGACATTTGGCATAATAAGGAATCGTACCAGCAAAATTCTGACTACAAGTTCTGACTACAACTCCCTAACCACTAAGCCATCTGACGCCCATTGGAAACAATCCCATGGTTGTTACCTTAGTAACATTTTGTCATTTAGTTATGGTGGGTGTTCCATTGCCATTAACTTTGTAAAAAATACATCTATAAAAAATTTGCAGCAATCCAATTGTTCGTTTTTACTGAATAACAGCGTTCATTTGATAAAGAAAATGGCAAGTAGGCAGACTACTTACCAAACAGTTCGAGCAATTAAGCAAGCAAAACACGAACAAAACAAACCATCTCCTCTTGTAAACCTTGAATACAAGAGGTTTGTCGAGTAAAGGACTGTGTTGACACGGGACGAAATCAACACGAAATTCATCCTCGGTAAAGTCTTCATCTTCCATAAGTATCCAAACAGGTGCGATAGACTTTAAAGAAATAATTTAAACCAACATATTGAACGCGAAAATAGCTTAAAG
Organism: Umbra pygmaea; assembly: GCA_016801145.1. NCBI lineage: Eukaryota > Metazoa > Chordata > Actinopteri > Esociformes > Umbridae > Umbra > Umbra pygmaea. The sequence continues at coordinate 813 of JACXGM010032009.1, forward strand.
TGTTTATTTGAAACATAGATCATGTTGACATTACTTGAATGAACCGAACTAAATGGTTTGAGCAAAACATTCCTTGTTTCAATGAAGACCGGTACGGGCGATCGTGCAACTGTATGCTTTTACTTTCAAGTTATCAGTCGGATTCCCCTCCCTTTGTCTCGCAGTACAGATTGAGTCCTAGTGCGAGTAGGATTCAATGCTTATTCGGCAGTGGAAAGAGAAGGGTATATTTGTAGTACAGTAAAGGGGCGTTACTGCATATGGGTGTTTCTGCATATAACGTAACGCCCATGACGCTCGCTATTGGTCTATGGCTATACAGAAAGTCACCTTAACCATAACATTAACCAGTATATTTATATTTGGTTACAGTTAATGTGTTTACTTAGACAGGTTCTATATAACAGATAGTTTGTGAATTTCACAAAAACGCTAGCATTGCTTTTACAACCTGAATAATTGTAGACATTAAAGGACAACTCCGGCGCAAAATGTAAGGGTCATACATAATATGCAGGAACACTAATATCCAGGGCTGCTGACAGGAATCTGTGGGCCTGGGACAAACTCCACATTTTGGGCCCCCCGCTAAAAAAAATGACTGTGCAAAAACAAAATATGGGGCCCCCCTCAGGACTGGGCCCGGGACAATATACCCGGTTGTCCCCCCCCTGTCAGCTGCCCTGCTAATATCCATTAACTCCCACTTAAGGCAGCACTTATAATATACCATATTGACTGGAGACGTCAATAGGCTAGGTTTTAGGTATGAAGGCAACGTGTTTTGTTCTAGACCAGCCCTATCCTCTTCCCCAGGATACTCTTTACAGTGAAGGAGATAAGCCAATCACATCTTATTGTATCATTCCAATGCTCAATTTTTACAAAGGAAATATTTATGTACATGTTTAATTCAATGTGTAATGCTCAGATAAAAATTTTTAGAGACAAATTAATAAGCAGTCTAGTAAGTTTTTATCATATGGATTGTATGTAATGTATATTTGGGTAGGGAGTCAGACATAGTCAGAAGGTTGCCAGTTCGATTCCCGTCTGAGTCAAATGTCATTGTGTCCTTGGGCAAGACACTTTACCCTAATTGCTCACAGGTTGTTGCTATAAATAAGAAATTGTTCTTAGTCAACTTACCTGGTTAAATAAAGGTTAAATAAATAAATAATTCTGCTGCAGTGGTTTGTCAGGTGTACATTGATTAGAGTATTTTCCTTCTATAGATTGCTTCAAGTTTTGTTTGTTGTCACATGCACAGGAGTCGCAGATGTAATTGCATTTACAGTGAAAATCTTGTGTCACTGCTCAGCAATGCAGTTGCAATAATAAGAAACAGTAAAGCGTAAAAAATGTACTGTGAACATACATCTACTGATGCCTCTAGACACATCTTCAGTGATGTTCCTGGAATCCTCTGGTGTTTCGGGTCTTTCAACATCATACACCCTACTCCAGGTGACCTAGCCGGGGCTGATCAGACTCCAGCTTGTGTCCAGGTGGCTAGCTACCTATGACTCCATGGCTCTCTTCTTTTGAGCCTTAGCCATCTTAAAGCCCTCTCTGCCGCATCAGTGATACTGCGGATGGCTCTAATTTTCCTCTTTACCTTGATGCCCAAATATCTGAAGGCTGTGGCTAAAGAGTGCGCTGCCAATCCCCTGCATCCAACCTCCACTGGGAAACACGGTGCTCTTCGTCCATCCTGCTGACAGTTGCTGACCAGTCCTGCATACTTGGAGAGCTTTGTTTTAAAGGCCTCTTCCAAGTGATCTTCTCACGGGACTGTCAGCTTCAGCAGTACAGCTGGACAACGTCTGGTCGCAGGGTGAGGACTGTTATATGGTTGGGGAACTTCAGCTGCGGTTTGAGGTCCACCAACAGCTAAAACTTCAAGAGATATTTGGTGTTCAGCTAAAACAAAATCCCAATAAAACGTTTTGACCTGGTTTCCTGGAACTACCCTTTATCCTCCCTGTAAGAAGTTGGTAAGCTGTTGTCTGAAAGAATGATATGAATGGATGGTATGTGGACAAAGTATCTTATTTATTGTTTGTAATTTGCACAATATCCATTTGCACAGAAATTTAAAAACATTTGCGTCTTCTGGACAACTGTCAAGTCAGTAGTCTTCCCCATGATTGTGGTTGTGTGTAAAGTCAAAGTCAAAGTCAAAGTACTGAAGCAGACTGAGAGGTTAAAGGCTCAGAAATCTCTTCTCAGGTCCACATGTGTTTATTATAAATTCTATATTCTAATATTTTGAAATACTGGATTTTTAATTTCCACAATCTGTAAGACATAATCATTCAAATTGAAAAAAAAGCTTGAAACATGTTCCTTTATTTGTAATGAATCTAGAATATATGAAGTTGTCCTTTTTTAAATTAAATTAGGGAAAATAATGAACTTTTCCATAACATTCACATTTTTTTAGATGCACCTGTACTTGTATTATAAAGAAAGCTCCCCCCAATTTTTTGACTAATTAAATTAAAAATAAAACCACAATATTATTGTGAGATTCATTTGAACAATTTAGCATCTATGTTTATATATAGAATTCTAAAATGTAGCCAAAATTATTACTTTGAAGGTATCGTTGTACTTGATACCATGTTGCGTATTCGTGTGCTCTAATTCAACCCTCCTCCCTCTGGAATAATCAGCGCATGCTCAGAAAAGCTCCAAGTGGTGTTTCGGCCTGTTTCGGGATTGCCCGGACATTTTCGCCTCTTTGTTTTACTGATTGTGGATTTAACTCGGATTCAACCCAATATCCATCGGACTGTTCTCTCACTAAACAGGTTAGTTCGTTTGACTTAAAATATTTTCGGTGCATCATAGGACCATTGATGCGTCTATTCGCGATTTATGGCTGCGATTGTTATTGTTCTTATTCATTTGTTCTGTCTTTTCCGCTTGCTGGTATGGGCATGCTATACGTGTTGTTTTATGTGTCTATGTGTGGTAGTGTATGGCGGCGCCGGGCCCTGCAGTTACACACCGGGATCGTTTTCAAGGAAAAGTGCATTATAAAGACGGGTTCGGATAGGAGCAAAGCATGCTTTTTGTTAAACTAGAGGGGAGCTTTCGTGGACGATCGCATGTCTTGTGTTGGAAATTTATGTTGTTTGGAGGTACCAACCAATCTTTCCCATTGCCTGGAATGTTCTTGAAAAGCCGTGGTCCACGGGCTTCGAAAGTTCGGTGTTAATGCGTGAGGGTGTCGGCTAGTTGTAGCCACACCATTACATTTAGACAAAAGAAAGTTGTTGCTTTTTAGGGGCTATTTCGCCCACGTCTGTCAGTATTGTTCTGTGACATAATGAGGTTTCGGTGGTCGGTCGAGCCAAAAAGTCTGTCTCCTTTGGTAGATTGATATCTTGTAATGGGGTCAACAGTATGCCAGTCGCTTTGAAGGACAGGGCACATCATAATCAAATGTATGACCGTTTACTTTAGCTTTAGCCTACAGATCCCTTGTTTACGACTGTTGCATAATAACAGATGACAAAGGCAGGCAGAAAAGAAAATATTCAACTTTCATTCCATGCTTTGCATTTTACTGAGACATTTCCTCAAAATGCGTTTAATTCACATGATTGATCAGGGACAAATTGTCGAGAGACATTGGCTAAGTTCAATATAATAGATCAAAACCTCTCAGCTTCATCAATGAGACAGTATTATGAATCATTCCTTAGAGAAATTAAGACGACTGTATCTCACGTCAGAGTAGGCTTTGTGATTAACTGGTTTTTCTAACAAATCTACACATACTTTACTATGAATAACCACACAACGATCAGCTACACGTGAAGGTGTTGATTGGCCATGTATGTTGGTGTTGTCCTAACTGCTGACCATTGATGCTTTGTAAGCTCCCCTGTCTGTGATGATATTTGCCTTGAATTTACCCGTCTAGTGTGTTAACATGCCCGGTTGTGTACTGTAGAACATTGGTAAAGTGTGTGACTTGTAAATAGTCTACTACGCCATAAAATGTGCTACATTGAAAACAAAGCAATTAAACCATCCCAAACATTTGGTATTTTTTTCTTGTTCAATTCTAAACCACCTTCTTTGTGTGTTGACTGTAGCAGCAATTTCCAGTCTCTGACCAGCAGAGCTGAATGGATAGTCCAGCAATCAGGCATTACCCATTTGAACTGTATCCAAATTCTTCAGTTTAGGTCAGCATACGTACACTAGAAAAGGGAACACTTGTTGTTATGGTTAATGTGAATTTGCTTGGCCTAATGATTTAGAGAAAAAAGACAGGCTTACTCCACGTTAGGCCTGTCTTATTCTCCACACTCGTGAGGTAGGATTACATCGACAGAAGGAAGTCGCTCCTAACCGTTGACTTCCCTGACTGAAACTGTTGCATATCAGCATGTTGAAAAACTGGCTCACAACAGGTTTAGTAAATACTGTGTTGTTTTTTCCTTACATTTTTCAGTAACAAGCAAACATGCACATACACACAATCCCAGAATGTGTAATTAACTTGTGCGGCAAAGGTTAACAAGTACTCAATGGTGATACAACTCAGTTGTGTTGTAGCTTTCAGATGGGCAGAAATGATAACATTACGGATGTTTAGGCTGTGCTCTAGAACCAAATAGGCTGTGACTTGTCTAAAATTCCATTACCAACCAATGTTGTGTAACGCCAGATTGTTGTTGCTAGTTGTTGTTCAGTTTTGGAAGTTGTGAGTTCACTGTCTTCTCGTTGAACTGTTTTGTCTAATGTCTAAAAATAGCTCTGCATTCTCTTTTAACAATGACAGGAGTACATCCTAAAATCACAACATTTAGCTAGTATGCTACACTGTTAGGTACAGTAGCCCCCTTTCTCTCATCGTGAGTTTATTTCTCACTTGATAATGAGAAGGATTTATAGAACCGTCAAATGACTGTTTGCTACTCTCTTGTTGTTTTCAAAAATCTTTCCACCATCAATTCGCGGTACCGCAAAACCTAAAATTTGAAGGGGGTGTGACCTAAAGAGAACTCCTTGTTGAAGGGCATGTTATTATTTTACTTGTGGGTCAGTGATGTCATTCCTTTGGGGTCAAAGGGCAAGAGCCTTGTAGAAAGGGACTTGGTCAAATGAAGTTTGCTGACACTGACAGGGTCAATTTAAGAGACCAGGCAAACGAAGGAAACAACAGCCTTTTAGTCACTAACAAAGTCAAGGAAAAACATTTCCCTCAATGAAATTTGGCTAATTGGGGATTGCTGATTCACTGTCAACATGAACCCAGTCTAGCTAAGTGCATACCAGTCCAAAATACACAGCACACTTTGAAATTAACGGATGAAACATCGTTAAATCTAGTTTTCATGGTTTTAAGAGACAGATTATTTAAGATATGATAATGTTGAAGGGCCACTTGCCTTCCATTAGCTGGAATAACACAGGCATTCTAATGTCACTGAATGGACATTGAAAGGGAACATTGATGGACATTTTCAATTTGTCTGTTTATGTATCGCTTGAAGTAACTATTGGACTATCTCCCAAAGTAGGCAGCTCTCTCACTCAGGGAAAGCATGGTTGAGCTAGCGGGAGTGCTACGTCAAGGGTTATATCCCCCCCCACTACTGTGCTTAGAGAACTTCATGAAATAATTGTTATCTGTGTGGAAAAACAAGTGTTCTGTGAACATGTAAACACAAAATTGCGGAAACCTAATAGCTTTTAGTACATAACGTACACTTTATGTGATAAATGTCAGTCTCTTGGTTTAAATCTTACATTTTCTGACATCTCTGCTGAAGACTCAGCACATGGACTTCCTGCATGTGAACTCCTCATTCCTCATTCAGGTACAGACGACCAGATGTTCTTCACTCACATAGTTCAACCACTCAGAAAATGGCTGCCTCCTTGTCTGGTCTTCACCTCATAAGATGTGTTATTATTATATATATTATTTAATTTTACCTTTATTTAACCAGGTAGGCAGATGGAAAACAGATTCTCATTTGCAATCGCGACATGGCCAAGACAAAGCGCAAGCTGTATAAGCTGTTTTAATTCCATTCTTCAAAAGAATATCTACAACCTAGTGTTTCAGAAGAGGGAAGATATCTATCAGTTTGTTTAAGGACAAACCCAACCACTTGAACAAAGTTCATTTATACCAGAGGAGAGGTTATCGGGTGTAAAACCGTAATGGTACCTGATAAGTGATCAATTCTTGTGTAAACAAATGTGGTTAGCTGATAGTTAGTCTGTGCTTCTGAACTACTGGAAGGACAACATGGTTCAACAACCTTAGGGAACCACATTCCATTGTTTGTTCCTTATCTCCATTATGACTCCAGTGATTCTGCCGTGTTGGTCAACGAGAGAGTTTCATGCTGATAGGTTTATCTCTGTGGTTTTCTGAATGTTTCTTTTCTACAGTTGAGATGTGTTTCAATGTGGCTGCTCTATCTACAGTATTCCCCTTCCATTGCAATAGCCATATCTGAATTCATCAAGAAATAGTCATTGGAATCAACAGGGCTTCTCCATATCACATGCATATTTTCCACCAATCAGCAAATCACATTGCGGAAACAACATGGCCGAGCAATTTTGAAATACAACGCAGAAGGCGTTCTGGTGCCTCCTCACATTAGTGCAGCCCGATTCACTTTTAAAACACTGGTGCCGTCTCCTGCTTCTGGCCCGATTCTCATTTACGAGTCAGTTAGAACCATCAAAGAGCATTTAAAAGGATGGAATGAACTGTGTGTGTGTGTCTGTCTGTCTGTGTGTGTGTGTGTGTGTGTGTGTGTGTTTGCACACTTTCCAGTGTGTGTGTGTGTTTTGAAGTGAATCCAATTCGTCAGCCACAACAAGAGGGTTTTCCTCCTGACGTCTGATGCTGATTCGGGCCTCAGTGTCCAGCTCTCAGGCTTGAACACAGTCCAACTTGGACCCAAACACTCCACCACTCAGACGATGCCAACAGGGGCTCTTTGTGGGGTGTGTGTGTGTGTCAGTGTGTGTGCTGTCATCAGCTTGGACACAACACAGTGTGTGTATGCCCCACTATTAGACGTAGCCTTGATTTGATTTAGGGAATTACATTGTGTGTGTTAGTGGTGGTACAAATTGCTATGTGATATAGCATGGGTGTTCTTCTCCAGGGTTTTACGAGCATCCTGTTATCCAGAGAAACTGCCCCCCCCAGGGTGAAGTCAGGATGTTTTTATGAGTGACCTCTTCACACTGCTTGGAGCTGAAATGATTTCCCACCCTCCAGAACTGCTTTTGTTAGCATCGGCTAGTTCTGTTAGCATCGGCTAGTTCTGTTAGCATCGGCTAGTTCTGTTAGCATCGGCTAGTTCTGTTAGCATCGGCTAGTTCTGTTAGCATCGGCTAGTTCTGTTAGCATCGGCTAGTTCTGTTAGCATCGGCTAGTTCTGTTAGCATCGGCTATTTCTGTTAGCATCGGCTAGTTCTGTTAGCATCGGCTAGTTCTGTTAGCACCGGCTAGTTCTGTTAGCACCGGCTAGTTCTGTTAGCACCGGCTAGTTCTGTTAGCACCGGCTAGTTCTGCAATAATAGGCTCTAACTCCACTGGAAAATCATTTTCACATCCAAATGTGCAATTCCACAGAAATTTACGGGGCGTTAAAAAAAACATTTACGTGAAGAACAGTGGTGATGCAAATAGTCCTATAATTCTTTTACAAAGCTTCACATCTGCACTGAAGTGTTTTTTTTGTTTAAAGATTTGTCATTGTACATAGTATATATAAAAAAGAGAATTACATGTGCAAGTTTTATGAAAAGCAATCAGGGTTTTTATTTGGACCAACAAAATACACATTGTAGTAACCATTGAAAGATAATGGCTCTTGTGGATTTTACTCCCTACATTATCTATGTTACAGAGTGTAAAATAAACATTCAACTATTAAAGGTTTATTGAAATGTATGATGACATATTTCTACAAGGTCCGCAAATACTTTTGAATCTACTAGTGACAGGTAGGCTGGTTAATACCAAAGGCTATGAACTAATACCAGTCAGATGGCTCAGGGGTTAGGGAGTCAGACTTGTAGTTGAAAGGTTGCAGATTTGATACGTGACTGTGCCAAATGTCATTCTGTCCTTGAGCAAGGCACTTTACCCTAAGTTGATCCAGGGGGAATGGCCCTGTTCTTACTGTGTGTCAATCTAGGAGCATTTGCTAAATGATGAAAATGTAAATGTAGTTTTCATTGCATAGTAAACATTACATAAATGAACCAATTGAATTGTTGAACTGCAAATAACATGGTCTGTCTACAGTCGTTATCGAAAGTTTTGAGAATATCACAAGTACTAATTTTCACAAAGTTGACTGCCTCAGTGTTAATGGTGGCAATTTGCATATACTCCAGAATGTCATGAATCTTTAAAATGAGCGTGCAAGGAAACGTCATCATTGCTTTGCACAAAAAGGCCTTCACAGGGACGGATATTGCTGCTAGTTAGATTGCACCTAAATCAAACATTTATCGGATCATCAAGAACTTCAAGGAGAGAGGTTCAATTGTTGTGAAAAAGGCGTCAGGGTTCCACAAGAAAGTCCAGCAAGCATCAGGACCGTCTCCTAAATTTGATTCAGCTGCGGGATCGGGGCACCAGTGCAGAGCTTGCTCAGGAATGACAGCAGGCAGGTGTGAGTGCATCTGCACACACAGTGTGGCGAAGACTTTTGGAGGAAGGCCTGGTGTCAAGAAGGGCGGCAAAGAAGACACTTCTCTCCAGGAAATACATCAGGGACATACTGATATTCTGCAAAAGGTACAGGGATTGTAATGCTGAGGACTGGGGTAAAGACATTTTCTCTGATTAATCCCCTTTAAGTTTGTTTGGGCCATCTGGAAAACACCTTGTCCGGAGAAAACAAGACAAGGACTTCCATCAGTCCTGTGTCATGCCAACAGTAAAGCATCCTAAGACCATTCATGTGTGGGGTTGCTTCTCAGCCAAGGCATATACCGCCATTCCACCTATGGACACTGGATGAAGATGGTATTTAGTGGGTTTTCATTTGAAAAAAGAATCAATCAAGACTTATACACAGACTGTGTTGATATACACTTCTTTCTGTAAAATGCCATGTGCTGTATGAGAAATGCATTAGTGTGTTTTTCAAGCTAAACTAGAACAGATAACAGAGGTTGTGTTAATGCAGGATTCTGCGTAAGATTCCATTTAAATGTGCCATTTCTAACTTTTATAGTTCAGAGTTACAAAAAAAGTCTGATCCTGCAAATCGTTTGTGCGTGTGTAGCGGAGAAAGTTACTGAACCTGTCATTCTCATGTTTCTCAGTGTGGAATACTGAATGATCATTGGCTAATTCATCTGTCAATAAAGACACACGTGGGTTGATTGCTTCGCTATGGTTTTAAATCTACGGTTCGTTTTTGAAAAATATATCCTAATTAGCAATTACTCAATGAATAATGACAGATGTTTGTTGAACGCTTGCATTTTTTCCTCTAACCTATATTTTAGAATCTACACTGCTGATCGAGAACAATCACTACATTATCCTTCAGAATGTATTACTTTAACTTGTTATTTATAACAAATATAACGCAGGAAAAATATTTAAAAAGTATATTTTTGGACAGTCTGGCTTTTCGGAAGCAGACTTCTGAAAGCTAACGCGACCTGTGTGATCATTTTCAAGATGTCAGCAACTTGACTAACAGTCTGAACAGTGGTTTCCACTCATTTTGACTCATGGATAGCACAGTAAAAATAGGTTGTAACAGTCCTCTGTCCATATTGTCGTTTTGGGAACTGTACTTGGTTCCTCAGTGTCTGGTTTTTATTTAGTTGATTATAATTGGGTTAGACACACACATAAAACTGTAGGAATGTAGATCCATTATTATTTCTAGATTTTATAGATTTTTTAGAAAAAAACTGCCAGTTTTGGATGTGTATTTTATATGTATTTATTGTGTATTTGTTTGTTTATTATTTTTTACAGTGAATCGTATACACCGGTTTCTGCATACTTGAAACCCTCTCCTTCATTGTTGACTCTGGTAAATTAGTTAAATAAACAAGGGATCTTAATATCTTCCACCTGGGGCAGACGGACCAGCCCTGCCATCCTGACCTGAAATGCCTGGTTTAAGACTGGGCCACGTGCTTCTCTATTGGACATAATACATGCCGTGTCCTACATACACTGGTAAAATAGTGTACACTACAACATGACACCTTAGTGACTGATGGTAAGGAACATCAAGCTCTCTGTTGTGCTGACGTAAGGTAGTACAATTGTTAAAAGTAAAATTAATTTGCAATGTTGTGATAGATGTTGCTTTGTAAATGTCAAACTGTTAATTGAAGCAAATGCTCTGCTAATTTCCCTCGTTGCGTAATGATTGGCATTTCACCAGTCTTGTATCAGCTCTTTTGTGATTAGATTGAACGGGTGGATATATGAAAGGTGTGTCCTTAACATGCGATCCTAAAAAGGGCTCCTTCCAGGTGCCGCAGTGGCCAACCGCTGTTTTTATTAGAAGTGTCGTTGGATGTCATCGACTGTTGTTGTTGTTGTTGTTGTTATTATTATTATTATTAATATTATTAGATTAGTTAACCATCCTAGTTTTATGGTTAAACTGTGCATCATACAAGTTAGTTATTTTTATATTTTGAGTTACGTTATCAATAATAAAGTGGGTCTTGTTCATAATGACAACATTAAGGTCATCATCACGTCAGCTTTATGAGGGTTTGAATCCCAGCTCAGTTGGCTGTATGTGCCCATCATGCCTCTCTCTCTCTCGCTACACACCGGTCTCTCTGGCCTGTAAATGGCATGGATCCATTCTTCCTTGTGAACAGGCTGGTGGTGGTGTTGTAAGGGTGTGGCTTCCTGGCACATATAATGCCTTTGATAGCAATTGAATGAGTGTATACACAATGGTGAGGACCATGTCCTGTATGGTTACAGTCTACCTGTTTGCAAATGGACACCTCCAGCAGGACACCATGTCACGCAGCACACATCACTGGCCTGCACAGTCTCACAGGTTCCCAGCATGTGTGGACAAAAAAGTCAGCATGGATCGAATTCTTACCCAATGTTTCCAAGACCTTTTTGAATACATGCTATTTCAGCAAATTCTAGATAGGTGTCCCCAAATAAAGCGGCTGATGAGTACCGTATATTTGTTCGGTTGTAGCCTGACAGACAAAATAATAAAATGTATCTACTCTGAGTATGAAGTAATTTGTTCTATTGTAAATAGAATGCTCTTACACAAGCTACAATTTGTTGTGCAGTGTTGTTTCTGTGACAGTTTTCGTCAATAGTGTGCGTGTTGTTGGTGTGTTGTGATAGTCAGTTTTTCCAAAATATTCAGTTTTTTGTGACCGTTTTTCCACAGGGTTGTGCTTTGTGTGAATGATTTTCTTGACTAATGTAGATGTGTTTTCATTTGTGTGACTTTTTTCCACATTGTTGTGGTTTGTGTGACAGTTTTTCCTAGGGCTGGGCAGTATACCTTTTAGGGATGGGACAGTATGAAAATTTAATATCACGATTATAGTGACTAAAGTTATCACGATTATCAATATTATCACGGTTTTGTTAAAATGAGATGGAAATGTAAAAAAACTGATACACACACACACTAAAAAACATTTCAACAAGTTTTATACTTGGAAATCAACAAACAACAAATACAATTAGCAGCTCTAAGCACTTTTTATTTTACTATAGTCTACCATTTAAGAGCCTTGGCTACCTGGTGCCAGAGCAACAACCTCTCTCTCAACGTCAGCAAAACAAAAGAGATGATAGTGGACTTTAGGAAGCAGCAGAGGGAGGGTCCTGCCCCCATACACATCGATGGAGCTGAAGTCGAGAGAGTTTCAGAGTTCAAGTTCCTCGGTGTGTTCATCAGCGACAACCTCACATGGTCCAGAC
>JACXGM010032010.1:0-12779 GCA_016801145.1 Umbra pygmaea
AAAAGTATATTTAAATTATACTCCAGTATTATACTTCTAGTATACTTATGGTTAACCATAAGTATGTATTCAATGTATTTAAGTATATTTGAAGTATACTTTCAAAATATACATACCAAAATAATATATTAGAAGTATATTTAGGATAAATAAAATACATTTCAAGTACATTTAAATATACTTTTTTTACTTGGGATGATTCTTTAAGCAAAGTTTCTGATATGCCTAATATATCAATATTTGAATTCCTGAGGATATGGTCTAGTTGTTCACGTTTAGGGAGCATACTGCGTATATTAAGGTGAGCACAAAGAAGCCCTTTTGGCTTATTTTTATTTTCCCATATTAATTTAGACTGGTTTAATATATAAAAATATGTGTCTTCCAATATCTTCTCATTACATAATTTTAAGTCTTTTTAATAACTTGGCCGGAGTTTGGTGCAGTCAGAGTTTTAGGTTCGAACCCGTTTTGGATCCCTGGTACTGTTTCCAATTCAGCTGTCGTGTTGACAGCCAATGTCACGTGACCATCAATGCACACTGTAGTTGTGTGTAGCCTCTTAGCTGCTACACTAGCAGCAGCAGCCCCTGCGGCCACCATGTTAGATGCGTCGAGGGCCACTGTGGATTGTATCCCAGCTGCCAATTCCCCTCCTCCTCCTTCCGCGATCCCGACTCCACCACAGCCCGAGGACACCCCAGGCACATAGTCTGATGTGCCCATGGCAGTCACCATGGGATCTCTGGTGCGTGTCAATGGGCGCAGCGTCTCGTGTGCTGGAACAAAGGCCTCCACCGTGCCGACCACCGCCAACGGATCCACGTTCGCCGCCACTCCAGCAAACCAGTACCGTAGTGGCCAGAGTAGTTGTTGGTAGCCAACGTAATGGTAGCCCAGGGTTCTCGTTCCGCCGGTCTTTTGAGGGGTCCCGGACATTGGTTTATGTCCCCGGATAAGAGTAGGCAGATGGCGATTATAAGAGTGCAGCTTTGAGGGATTTGTATAGTGCGCACACTGCTTTTCCTGCTTTTAATTGAGCAGTAGTAAAGAGATGGAAAAACAAAAGCTGCAGAAACGGCATGTCTCCCAAATCCAAAATGTTTATTGTTGTTCGAAGTTTTGTGTGGAACTTGAAAAATTGCTCCCGGAAATTTTTTGCCGACACTATAGTTCTTGCATTGTGATGAAAAAACAAGCAGTGTCATTGAGTCTATGTCTTAAATTGTCCAAAAATAGCACATAAACAAGGAGCGCGATGACTACTCCCGTCATACCTTTGGTCTCCATTAAACCATCCTGCCTAGTTGTCGAACCCGCCTGTCTGAGATCTACCCAAGTTCCCGTTCTGATTCCTGCCTGTCTGAGATCCCGTCTAGTGTACCAACCTCCGTCTGTCTGACAACCCATATCCAAGTCCTGTTTGAGAGCCCTGCCGGTTATTTGCCCTGTCTGTCTGAAAGCTTGTTGTGTACTGCTCGACCCTGCCCGTCTATATTACTATCCATAGCCTTTGCCCTATTGTTTAGTATCACCTGCTGAAAGGTACACTGAGTTGTCAAGCAATAAACTGCATTGAAGATTATTCCTTCTGTTGTACGTCTGATCCTTACACACAGCAGTTCCCATAATTGCAACCCATACATAATTAGAAGGAAAAATATTACCACACGAGGGAAATCATTGTGGTGTCCGAAGATGTGAAGAAATAGGCATACATCTAGTGTACACATTTACCTAAATTGTTCATAATGAATTATTTGCACTGATATACATCAACCGCAAGGGAACCCATTCAATCACTATACAAGTAATTTGCGATGCTAATAGTAAAATTACCCATGTCTTTGCGAATTACCCTGGGTCAAGCCACGGCTCATTTATGCTGGCAAACTCTGCCATTCCTGCCGTCTTTCAGGGGAAACCCCCCTTGGATGGGTGGCTGTGAAGGGGACAACAGCTATCCGTTAAAGACATGGCTGATGACAAAATGTATGATGCAGCAACAGTGGGTGAAATGTTGTTTAATCGAAAACACACACAAACACGCAGTGTAGCCCAATTGAACGAACATTCGGCACACTGAAAATGCACTTTAGGTGTTTGGATAGGACAGGAGGCACTTTACAGTCCTCAAATAGTCACAGCATTCTATGTGGCTTGTTGTGTTTTACACAACATTTCCATTAATCAAGGATTTGTTGATGACATAAATGAGGAAATATTAAAGAGCTTAAGAAGTGATGTTGAAATGCATGTGCCGTTGCCACTTAACTCAAATGCCCCATCAGCAGAACGGGAAAGAAGAGCTTATTTGACAGAAGAGGGAGGTAAGCAAAGTAATCTTGGTCTAGACTACATTAAAAAAATATCACCATGCATTCAAAACATCGTGATTCAGTGAGTGTGAGCCCAAAACATTGGAAAGTATGTCTTTGTGACATTTCTTTGTATACATTTCGTAAAAAAGAAAAATCTATAGCAATCCGCCGTTATAATAGCAATTTGCAATGGAACAAGCGCGCCTTCTCTTAAAGGGAATGTGAGATGGCGCTCTGATCGGTTAATTGCACGTTACGTCCAAACCACACCTATGACTAATGTAGCTACTTCAGACTTACCCATTTTAGATTTGCGTCGGGCGCAAGAGTCATTTATCCCACTGGTAAAATAGAAACAGCGCCCGGGACACTCCCACAATGTCATTTGCGTTTCACGTTTGATACTTTTGTTTCAGATTGTTAAAATAGAGCCCTCTATGTTCTCTACACAGGTGTTTTCAATTACACCTATTTTGTGTTCTATTTAAAGTCATGTATTCTGACGACACTCTGTTGAATTGTTTCTTAAAAGGTTGACCGACCGAAAGCTTAAATAATCAATACCATTTGCATTGATTTTGAGTGTGCTTACAGTTTCCATTATTCTGACGTACTATATCGATCTCTCGCATCTCAACAAAGCGGCAGGTGTGCAACTTCTTCCTTATATTTATAGAGTATGAAACATGCCATTTTTTTCCCTCGGATTGGCTCAGCACTATTATTGTAAACCAGAGCTGCCCAGCCCTGTTCTTTGAGATCTAGTGTCCTGTATGTTCTCTCCAACTTCAGTTGTGTCTGACAAGATTTAGCTTTTTCTCCCACCAAGAGTTGTAATTACAATTATTCCTCCCCCTTTGCAAATCTGGTTTATTGTCAAAATGTACAGACTTTCAGTTGTTTGCAATGAAGAAATCAAACAAAAGCAATTAAAATGCATCGACACAACAAATGCTTCAAGTGCTTTCTCCAAATTTAACTGCAAATGCAACTGATAATGACTTCAACAGTTTCAAAACTATTCAACCCCTTCGTAGCAAGCATCTTTAGTACTTATTGGAGCACTCTTTTGCTGTTTATGACCTACTGCAACTAAGATACTTAGTCAGACACCAGCCTCTGACAGTGTTCCGGAGGAATCTTAGCCCATTCCTCAGGAACAGTGGCCTCCAGTTCAGTAATATTCTTGGGTTTGGTGCTGCAACTGTCTTCTTCAAATCCCACCAGAGATTTGCTATGTTGTTCACTCAGGTGACTGTGATGGCCAGTGTAGAATCTTCTGCAACCAAGCCTTAGTGAAATTTGAAGTATGCTAGGGATCATTGTCCTGTTGGAAGGTCCAATGACGCCCAAGCGTCAGGTTCCTCACAGAAGACATTACATTTTCTCCTAGGATTTCCTCATACTTTAATGAATCCATCTTGCCCTCCACACACTGCAGATTTCCTGTGCCAGAGGATGCAAAGCGGCCCTAGAGCTTCACTGAGTCACCATCATGCTTGACTTTGAGCAGAGTGTTCTTTTCAGGATATGATTCATTGTTATTCCTTGAAACATACCACTGATCCATCATCCCAAAACCATTGAGGCTTCCTTACTTGATTTTGAGCAATTGTCACCAAGGGCCCTATCTTACACCCAGTGCAATTTACTTTTTACACCAACGCATGTATCATTCCTATCTTGCACCCGTCGCATAGGGGAGTTTTCCCTCCACAGACGCGCGTCGGTAAATTAGGGAATGAACTTGCGTTCGTTGGGCGGTTCAGCGAAAAGAAGAGGTGCGTTTTGGTGCAAACGTTCCTTGGTGCTATCTTGCAGTTCCTGAAAACAATTCTGCCACTGACCAGGAAAAACCTGGTTAAAAGTCAGTGGCGTGTTATTCATATGCTATTTTAAGGGCGCATGCTTGGCCATAATGTAGCGTGTGAACAACGTGCATACATTTTGCTCCTCTCATTTACACAAATGCAGCAGTTCCCATTATTGCAATACATAATTAGAAGGAAAAATATTACCACACGAGGGAAATCTTTGTGGTGTCCGAAGATTTAAAAAAATAGGCATACATCTAGAGTGTACACATTTACCTAAATTATTCAGAATGAATTATTCCCACTAAAATACATCAACTACAAAGGAACCCATTAAATCAACATACAAGTAATTTGCCATGCTAATAATAAAATCACCCATGTCTTTGCGAATAAACCTGGCTCAAGCCACGACTCATTTATGGCAAACTCTGCCATCTTTGATGGGAATCCACCTTGGATGGGTGGCTGTGAAGGTTACAACGCTATCCGTTAATGTCCGTTAGACATGGCTGATGATGACAACATTTGATGCCAGCAACAGTGCGTGAAATGCTGTTTAATCGAAAACACACACAAACACGCAGTGTAGCCAACTTGAACGAACATTCGGCACACTGAAAATGCGCGTCAGGTGTTTGGATAGGACAGGAGGCACACTATTTAATGTGCAGCATTCTTTGTGGCTTGTTGTGTTTTACACAATATGTCCATGAATCATGGATGTGTTGATGACATAAATGAGGAAATATTAGAGGACTTAGGGAGACGTGATATTTAAATGCATGTGCCATGGCTTGCCACTTAACCCAAATGCCCCAGCAGCAGAACAGGAGGAGAGCCTATTTGACAGAAGAGTGAGGCAAGCAAAGAAATCTTACTCCTAAACCCCACCTATGTCTAATGAAGCTACTTCAAACCTACACATTTTAGATTTGCGTCGGGCGCAAGAGTCATTTATCCCGCCGGTAAAATAGCAATAGCGCCCGGGACCCTCCCATAATGTCACTTGCGTTTCATGTTTGATCCTTCATTTCAGATCTTTAAAATAGGGCCCCAAGTCTTGATGCAGTTTTTTCAGTCTCTTGAGGGTTTTTCACATGACATCTCAGAAATCTGGTTGCAGCCTTTGATAGCTTCCTTTTCTGCCCCATTCAGGTAGTGTAACCACTATTTCCTTCACTTTAAACTTGTGAACTATTTTCCAATGGTGTCTCTGGAAACATGCAGTGTCTTTGCTAATCTTTCTTGTTTTCTGTTCTGTTTTTGTGAAAGGCAGTGATCTCTCTTAACCCTTTGGACCATTCATTTAATTTGCCATTTTTCTCACACAGTCAAATGTGACACTGAACACTCCCTAGCATTTTCAGGTATTTAATGGACCTTTCCCATTTCTCCCCCCTTAACACTTCCACTTGGTTTTGAGTGCCCTCCACAGTAAAGTCCCCTTGACGAGGGAAGTGGGGGTGAAGATCTTTCCCTATGAAATCGGACATCACTAGCGTTGGGACATCATTGGTGTGGCAAACGTGCTGCACGTGACTTGTCTACCTCATAGTAGCGTACTACTATTTTCATTCAGAAACATGCTGGTTCCAGCAGTTGTGTTGCCTGTTATGTGGGCTGTGTTGGTTTATCTATGTCTGATTAATCAACAGAGAAAACATGTAAAAAACAGAATACGCAGAATATTTGCCATGTTCTTTCCCATGTGGATTTGTTTCAGGTATGTCGATTTGTTTAAATATTTTGATGTTATGTTCAACTCAGCTGTTGATGATATAACGCTAGCCCAACTAGAACTACCTGTTGTTTGTGTCGATAAAATAAGACAACTTACACATTCAGATCGTATAATTAAATCCAGTCTATGCTTAAATCATTTAAGGTAATGTACCGTAGCCTTAAACTGTGTTTGATAGGTAGTCATTTCCTGCGTGTAACGTGAAAAAGTAAACAAAAAGAAGCACGCACAACTAGTCCAGCTAGACCAGCGTACAAAACTTTCTGCAGTTCTCTGGGGGAGGGGTGTTGGTATTAGAGACCTTTAGGTTGAGGTTAGATACCTCAAAACTGCTGTTTACTGTAAGCAAGATTCACACCTTTGGAGTCACCTTTTGGAGAGATTAGTAGATTAGGCTAAAACATTAGATAAAAACATTTTATGGCTGCAAATTTTAAATCTCCATGCCTTTGCATTCATTATTATTATTGTAAATGTAATCAATCTACACAGACTGTGGAATTTGGAATATAAAACATGTTTTTCTTAGGCTACTTGATCAAACTGGTGATGTTGGGCCATGACTTGTGCAATAATGTTGGTTATATTCATTGTTTTCCAGAATCACCATCCAGCAACATACTGCAGGTTGAATATTGACTTGCCTATCCTAAGCCTGTGGTTGATTGTGGAGTTAGAGATCCAACAGGACATCAGGTTAAGTAGGCGGGCCATGCCTGCCCTGTAGCGCCTGATGCAGAGAGAGCAGGACCATGGCTGGGGCAATGATTTTGAAGTCCTGATCTATGTCTATATACTTGCCCATGGACTTTCTTATCGTGTGGTGTCTTGAGTGTTCAGTGTGCCCAAATCCACTGTTCACAGGAATATATATATAAGGTGGCACAGTTCATTTGGGACAATCTCAATAGAGCCATCACCTTTCCAAAGCCTGCAGACCTGGACACTGTGGCTGATGGATTTGCCCAGCTTTCTGGGATACTCATCCTCAACAACACTGTTGGTGCTATTGATGGTTGTCACATAAGAATCAAGCCCCCATAATTTCATCGCCAGGACTATTTAAACTACAAAGGGTTTTACTCAATAAACATGTAAGCCATCTGTGACTCTACTGGAAAGTTCCTGGATATTTTCTTAGGGTATCCAAGTTCTGTACATGACACACACATCTTAAAAAACAGTTACTTTTATCTGGCCAGAAAGTATATGAGTAATGTATACTTTATCCTGGGAGATGGTGGATATCCTTGTTTGGAAACACCAAACACCGGGTGCAAAAAAAATGTAATTACCATCAATCAAGGGCATGTTCCATTGTGGAGAGAGCCTTTGGCATTATGAAGACTCGTTGGAGGTCCACAATTTTCAGGGACCTGGAGGTCAGTCCTACATTTGCACCCCAGGTCATTGCATCCTGTGCTTTCATGCACAATGTTTGCATTGACAATGGAGATGTCCTGGAACCAGACAATGATGTGGCACTGGATATCCTGGACCCAGAACCTCCCCTACAAGAGGCTCACGAAACATCAGGGAATGCCACAAGAAAGAGGCACGCTGGTTTGATTTACGCACATGCCCCTCATTGTAACAAAGCTCAAGAGAGGGAGGCAAGTGCAGATCAACAGAGATTTAGATTCTTCAACAGAGGGGAATCCAATAAATAAAGTAAACATGTAGCAGGAGGGTAAATGGTTTACGATTCGTACAGGAAATAATAACTGACAACCTAGTCACTTAGTGTAGGGTTTAAATAGCAATCAGGATGGCTGTAATCTATCGCACCTTTGTGAGTAATCATATCAGTGAATAAGGAATAATGGGTCAGCCACGACTTAAAGGAAAAAGCACACCTAGCGTGGCATGTCTGTACCAGTAAATCTACATCAAGCATATTCATCCTGCTTAACAGAAATATTCTCACTAAGGTAACATAAACAAACGAAAGGTATACATATAAGGAACCTAATAAGATCTCCCCTAACATAGATATTGCAGATAATGCTGAGTCCCCTAATACTCCGGAGAGGAGGACTGTCGGACCAGACAGGGACCAGGAGTGGATGCGACAGTACCCCCGTCGAGGAGTGGCTCCAGCCGTGGAGGACAGGAGAGAGCACGGACGACCCCGACGTCTGGGACTAGGATGTTCCGGATGGAGGTGATGGAAGTCCCGACAAAGAGACGGGTCCAAGATGTCCCTCGCGGAGACCCAACTCTGTTCCTTGGGCCTGTAGCCCTCCCAATCCACCAGGTAGTGTAACCGGCCACCCCTCCTCCGAGAGTCTAGCAGACTCCTGACCGAGTAAGCTGGTTCCCCATCAATGGTCAGTGGAGTGGGAGCGCCTCTGCACGTTTGAACCAGCCTTCAACAGCTGGGATCTGTAATGGGCTGGGGTGCCATGGTGCCAGGGAAGGCTGGAAACCTAGGATGCATTGGAAAGGTGTTAGAGCGGTAACCAAGTGTCGAAGGGAGCTCTGGGCATACTCTACCCATGGGAGGATGTCGGCCCAGTCCCTGGGTCTGTCCCTGCAATACAACCTAAGGAATCTCCCTATTTCCTGGTTTGCCCTTTTGACTTGACCGTTCGATTGCGGGTGATACCCGGATGTAAGGCTTACGGCCACCCCTAACCTGTCTATGAAGACTTTCCATACCCGCGATGTATATTAAGGTCTTCTGTCCGTGATTATATCCTCTAGCAGGCTTTAATTTACTTTGTTTGGAGCGCTTTGAGGGTGCACGTGATTCCCGAATGCCCTGCTGTGAGCGATGAATGTGCCCAGACTAGCAGTTGATCCCTAAAATCATGAGGTACATAAAGCAGTCCCGGAGGACAGTTAGGTGGTGGTCGCTCGTTAACCTGTCCTTGTTGGATCTCTTCATCAAAGCGGGTGCGACTATGGATGCAGGTGGTATGACCGGAGTTTCCGCTATGCACCGTCTTGTTCCCTCGTAGATGCGCGACAAGGCATCAGCTTTCTTGTTTATTGTGCCTGGTGGATATGACAAGGTAAAGTCAAAGGGGGTTAGGAACAACGCCCGTCTGGCTTAGAGTGAATTGAGACTCTTCGCTGCCCTCAGATACTCCAGGTTGCAGTGATCTGTCCACACCAAGAACAGGTGTTTTGCTCCCTCTAGCCAATGTCGCCATTGTTTTAAGGCATCCACCACTGCCAGGAGCTCTCGGTCCCCCATGTCATAATTTTGTTCAGCCAGGCTCAGCTTCCTGGAAAAGAAGGCACCCGGGTACATTTTTGAGGGGTTACCTTGCTTCTGCGACAACACTGCCTTCGAGGCCCACCTCCGAGCCATCCACCTCCACAATGAATGGTAGGTCCGGATCCGGGTGTGTTAGAATGGGAGCAGTGGTGAACCGGTCTTTCAAGGCCAGTGTATACGACGCGGCCCTCCCTTCAGTAGGGCCGTCAAAGGAGCTGCCATGGAACTGAAGAAATGAATAAAACGCTGGTAATAGTTGGCGAAACCCAAAAACCTTTGCAGTTCTTTTACCATGGTAGGGATAAGCCAGGATTTCACTGCCTCCACTTTGTCGACCTCCATCTCTACTCCCTTGTCCGTTATGTTGAAGCCAAGGAAAGAGATGGACGAGCGATGGAAGTGGTATTTCTCGGCTTTGGCATGAGATGATGCCTTAGCAGTCGATTCAACACCTCGTTCACATGTTGGATATGTAATACATATGTAGAGGAGAG
Source organism: Umbra pygmaea (assembly GCA_016801145.1). NCBI lineage: Eukaryota > Metazoa > Chordata > Actinopteri > Esociformes > Umbridae > Umbra > Umbra pygmaea. The sequence continues at coordinate 9,600 of JACXGM010032010.1, forward strand.
AATCAGAATGTCATCAATATACACGATGACTGTATGACCGAGCATGTCCCTGAATATTTCATTAAAAAAAGCCTGGAATACGGAAGGAGCATTGGACAAACCGTAAGGCATCACCAGGTATTCATAGTGACCCCACTTCGTGCTGAAAGCGGTCTTCCACTCGTCCCCCTCTCAGATGCGGACCATGTTGTAGGCACTGCGTAAATCTAGCTTGGTGAAATAACGAGCCCCATGCATCATCTCAACGGCAGAATGTATCAATGGTAAAGGGTACTTATATTTCACTGTGATTTTATTCAGGGCGCGGTAATCTACTCAGGGTCTCAAGCCTCCATCCTTCTTCTTGACGAAGAAGAAGCTAGATTAGACGGAGGAGGTGGATGATCTTATGTGTCCATGCGCCAGGGATTCTTGTATATAAGTTTCCATGGCCTCCATCTTGGTGATGGAAAGGGGGTACACATGGCTCCGCGGCAACTCAGCACCCTGTAGTAGGTCTATTGCGCAATCCCAACTCCGGTGGGGTGGAAGATGTGAGAAAGCCTCCGCCAGATCCAGGTGTTTGTGAGGAACAGCTGTAGAGAAAGGTACACGGATTTGCAGGCTGTCTATGCTGGTTGTCTGAACCACCAGAGCGTTACACCTCTTCTTGCACTCAGCGGACCACTGTCGAACCCTTCTGTCTCTCCATGCTATCACAGGGTCATGTTTAGTCAACCATGGCATGCCCAACACTACTGGGTGCGCAGGGGATGGAATGACAAAAAACGTATCTGTTCAGAGTGCTGTTGCTCCATTGACATGCAAAATGGTCTCGTGCATGTTGTGATTTTACCGCAGCCGATGGGTCGACCATCCACTACTAGCACTGGTATAGGTGTAGACAGACCCTCCACTGGTACTCCCCAGTCCTGGACTAGTCCCTCATTATGAAATTCCCAGCAGCTCCTGAAATCAATTAACGCTGCAACAGGGCTGGGCACAGGGAACTGTGTTACATCCAATAACAGCACGTTTCTGGCTAGGGTGAGCCCTGAGATCGTAAGTCCTACCTTCATATTGGTAGACGGGGGTCTCCCTGGTAGACGTGGAGAGCTCCGTAGGTTGGTACATTGAGCCAAGAGGTGGCCCTCTTCACTGCAATATAAGCAGAGGCCAAGGCGGAGGTGTCTACCTCTCTCAGCAGGTGTGAGGCGTGTGGTGTCCTCCTCTTCTCTGGGGCTGCTCATTACAGAGAAAGAGGTGCGTCCTGGTGGCCTCCTTCCAGCGTGTAACAGGCGATCGAGTTTAGTTGCCATGGCGATGAGCTGGTTGAGAGATGCTTGATCGTCTCGGCACGTCAATATGACCTTTACCTCCCCTTCCTGAACAAATCCCTGAACTCGAAATTACGGTATCTATCTTGGCTTTCTCGGAGAGATGACGGCCGGCTCAGTGAGCGAAATAAAAGCTTACACTGGAGTAGAAATCCACGGCAGCGCTCAGGATTCCCATCATATCTCTTCGGTAAGGCGAGGTCTACTCCGCCTGACTCTCCTACTGGAGCAGGTACAGTTGAGGAGGTGTTTGGCCCGTGGGGTTTGGGGAACAGGGTGTGTCCATCAGTTATAAATATACGGCGTTACTAACGGCGTAACATTTTTCAGTAACGAGTAATCAAACAAATTACTGTTTACCTCGTTACAACGCCGTTACCGTTACTGACAATAAAATGCGGTGTTACTTTAATTGAGCTTAATGAAGAGAGTCATCTGTTGCTTTCTCTCTGCAGGAAGTTTTTCTGTGGTTTGTGTGTGTGTGTCGGGGAGTGGTAGACAACCACAACTGATGATGATTGGCTTAGAGTACATTTCCTTCGTTTGCCAACCAACGAGAGGCAGATTAGGGCAGGTGTTCACACACATGCACAGACACAGTCGTGCACACACAGCAACCAGGAGTCAGAGCGATGGCAAGTCCAACTTGTTCAAAGGTAGCTTTCGCGAACTGTAAGTATAATAAGCACTGCTTTTCCCTCGTTAATGTGAAAGGCAAAAATGTTTATGTAACGGGCAACTTGTGCACAGGAAGAAAGACACTGTGTCAGTGGCAAGTAATTTGAATCTAATAAAGCACCTCACATCATCACATTCCACCACAAACTAGTGGCCAAGAATGTAGCTGATAACGTGAGCTCCGCTACCAAAGGAGATGGAGCCATGACATCAAAGCAACATAAACTAGATTTTTCTCCACCACCGCAAACTCTTGTAACTCAGACTAATAATGGATTCTATTTATGTCCATTTTATTCATTTAACATATTTAATATTTGTGTCTTTCAAGTTATTTCACATACTTTATTTTTTTAAGTAACGCAATACTTACTTTCCCTGGCAATTTGTTACTTTTATAATGATGTAACTCAGTTACTAACTCAGTTACTCTTTGTGAGAAGTAACTAGTAACTATAACCTATTACTTTTTTAAAGTAACGTGACCAACACTGGTGTCCATACACTGGAGTCATTGTAAAACCTCATCCATAGCAGTCTCAAGGTTTGCAAGTTGATTATGGTGGCGTTGCAACACCTGATCTCTCTCGTTCAGGGCTTGTCAAAATCCGCCCTGATCCGCTGTATCTATGGTAGGTCAGTTATTCTGTAACGAAGGACAAGAGCGGGCGGCAAGTGCAGATCAACAGAGATTTTAATTCTTCAACAGAGAGGAATCCAATTCATAGAATGCACATGTTCTTTTGTGCTTTTCTATTGTGGACATATGGTTAAAAAATATATAATTTTCTCTGAATTTCTATTAAACTTAATTCTATTATGACAACATGTTGGTGATGGTTTCTTTTATAATGATCTAGACATGCAATTAGTGTATTGGTATGATTGGTCAAAAAACTTTAACACTCACATTTTCTTTGACCCATGAAGAGGTGTATTCAAAAAGTGCACTGATCAAAGGATAAACACTTAAATATCAAAAAACATTTAAAGGGATACTTCACCAATTAGCATTAAGCTTTATATCAGTAGAAACCTGGTAGTATTTTAGAATTAACTGGGATCAATCCCTCATACCCACCTGGGATGTGAAGTCTCTGTATCGGTTGTATGGGAAAGAGGCCTCAGATGACGCAAAAATCGTCATTTTGCGTCATCTGAGGCTTGCCTGCTCAGAGACTGTAAA
>JACXGM010032011.1:0-12780 GCA_016801145.1 Umbra pygmaea
ATGTAATCTGTTCTCCTCGTTACCCAGTGTTACCTGTTCCATATGTAATCTGTTCTCCTCGTTACCCAGTGTTACCTGTTCCACATGTAATCTGTTCTCCTCGTTACACAGTGTTACCTGTTCCACATGTACGTGGGCGTTCGTGCCGGCGGGGGTATAGGAGACGAGATTGAGGACCCGGCAGGGGATGAGTACGAACTCTACCGTGTTGTGTTTGACATCACCTTCTTCTTCTTCGTCATTGTCATCCTGCTTGCTATTATCCAAGGTAATTATATAATCACACCCCTTTGTTTCGTAATATGAATCATTTCAAAGTTCTGACCAAGTTAGAGTCAGCAGGGAAGGATTTATCAAACCTGAGATTACTGAGAATGTTCTTTGTTTAGGAATGTTTCCAGAATCATGCATTTCTACTCATCTCATTCATTCATTGATGCGTTTGTGTTGCAAGTCTGATCATTGATGCGTTTGTGTTGCAAGTCTGATCATTGATGCGTTTGTGTTGCAGGTCTGATCATTGATGCGTTTGGCGAGCTGAGAGACCAACAGGAGCAAGTTAGAGAGAACATGGAGGTAAGATTGTATGGCTGGTAAGTTTAGATGTTAGAAGGGACGGCTGGTGATCACGGATGTCAGAACATATGGCTGGTAAGATCTGCTGTTAGAACGGATGGCTGGTAAGATCTGATGTTAGAACGGATGGCTGGTATGATCTTATGTTAGAACGGATGGCTGGTAAGATCTGATGTTAGAACGGATGGCTGGTAAGCTCTGATGTTAGAACGGATGGCTGGTAAGATCTGATGTTAGAACGGATGGCTGGTAAGATCTGATGTTAGAACGGATGGCTGGTAAGCTCTGATGTTAGAACGAATGGGTGGTATGATCGGATGTTAGAACGGATGGCTGATAAGATCTGATGTTAGAACGGATGGCTGATAAGATCTGATGTTAGAATGGATGGCTGATAAGATCTGATGTTAGAACGGATAGCTGGTATGATGTTAGAATGGATGGCTGATAAAATCTGATGTTAGAACGGATGGCTGGTAAGATCTGATGTTAGAATGGATGGCTGATAAGATCTGATGATAGAACGGATGGTTGGTCAAATCAGATGGTCTGTTAATTGGCCGGACACTTGGATGGCTTGAGGGAAAACACTTTCCCTTCTGTTATACTATTGTATTGATCAAACTGATTATTCCCCCTCTAGACTCAGTGCTTCATCTGTGGTATCGGCAGTGACTACTTTGACACTACGCCACACGGCTTCGAGACACACACCTTGGAAGAGCATAACTTAGCCAACTATATGTAAGTTACAATGGAAGAGTTTAACTTCGCTAAATAGATGTCAGCCATTTATGTTTTGAGCCGAGTTATTCCGATTGGTTATGTCACATTCTGACATCACCTATCCTTGCAGGTTCTTCCTGATGTACCTAATCAATAAAGATGAGACGGAGCACACAGGACAGGTCTGTCTCTCCGTCTGTATGCTTTAGTCACAGTCTGTCCATTTGCATCTGTCAATGTATGTTTGTCATCTATAAACATTTTCAATCACAAGGTGTTAAGTACTTCTGCAATTTGATTGGATGACTAATGATTTTATCTAATACCTTAATTAATTAATTTTTTTTTCATTAGGAGTCGTATGTGTGGAAGATGTACCAGGAGAGATGCTGGGACTTCTTCCCTGCTGGAGACTGTTTCAGGAAACAATATGAAGACCAGCTGGGCTAGTGGGATACTTCTTGCCTGTCTGGGGATCTGAGAGAGGGGACAGGGATGGAAGGTGTATGGGTGTGGTTGGAGTAGTGCATTGTTGCTCTGTCAGTCATCTCTGTGATCTTCTGGCACGGCACCACAGCAGCTACACTCTGACTGAACATGTGCACGACTGAACGGGACACCATGATTTGAGGAGAGAGGACGAGTCCAAGGGCTTTTATTCTGTAAATACACTTCATGGCCTTTTCCTGTGTGAAATATTGATTGATACATTCTGTCTGGACCCTTCCATTATGGAACACATTTAAATACACACAGGGCTTTCTCTCTCTGACACTGTGTGATGCCATTAAACACAGTTTAGTGCCTAACTCTCATGGTAAACTTGCTTTAATGTCTTAAGTAGTGCCCCATATCATTTAATTATCCTCACACTTGTTTAATAATGTATTAGTATGAATGCCATTCATGTTCTTATGAAAGATTTTTTATTAACTTAATTTGCTATTTCTGTAATATGAAGTGTACTTTCCTCTCTACTTAATAATGATGAGTAGAGTAGAGCATTTTCTATCAGTGCTTCTTCTCTGTCTGGAGAATGAATAACTGATGTTGACATTAAAACAAGGAGAAACATTGAGGTGCATGCTGGGAAATTCGAGGCAGATCGTCTTCCTGCTGGACAATATGATGACCTTTGACAAACCAGTCTTTGCCCTTTGAACAATTCGTCCCTTCCTGTGTTTGATCTGTCATTGTGATACTATTGGCTAACAAAGACCACAACGTGTTCCTATTGACTACCACAGACCACACAGTGTTACTATTGGCTACCACAGACCACACAGTGTTACTATTGGCTACCACAGACCACACAGTGTTACTATTGGCTACCACAGACCATACAGTAATACTATTGGCTACCACAACTTGTGGTGTTCCAACTGGTGGCCACAGAACACTCAGTGTTTTTATTAGCTACCACAGAGCACACCGTGTTCATATTGGCTACTACAGGACACAAAATGTTCCTATTGGCTACTACAGGACACAGAATGTTCCTATTGGCTACTACAGGACACAGAATGTTCCTATTGGCTACTACAGGACACAGAATGTTCCTATTGGCTATAAGACGGGAATAATTCAATATTGTGACCGTGTTCACATAGAAGTGGATGTTTGGGTTACTCAGCTAACACTCATGCATTCCTCAGACTCTTCTAGGCAACTCTTCTACAAAAAAACACGTGTAGTCCTGTCGTATTGTCGTATGGGTGACATCTACTTTACCATGTACATGCACAGGGAATAGGGTTAATTCACTGCATTAATAGTTAATGAATGTATTTACCAATGACTACTTTACATTGTGGCCAAAGTGTCACACACAAGACCTGAGTAACAAATGACCTATTTTGTCAACATAGATATACAACATAAAAATATATTTTTCTTTTAGAGCTTTGAAATATTTAAGATGGCCTTGGCCAATTTGTTCACAGTGAATAATATATTATTGAATGTGTACCTTATTTGACAAATAACTAAAGGCTTGAAAGATACCTGAAAGGAAATGAAGAATGTGTCCAGTTTGCAGTCAGAAGTGTTTTGTTTTGTTTGAGGTAGATTTTTAAGATAGTTATTGTTAGGATATCTGAGCGTATAATTTTTATTTTCTCTCACACTAAAATGACACGTGTGTGATGGGTTGACCTCAGTAGTCCTCTGTTGAGTAAGATCAGAGACCAACTGTCCTAGCAACCCACTCTATAATGGCGACTAGACTCATGTCTTCATCTAACAAGTATATCTGGAGACAGACAGGTCGTAGTTAGTAGGCTGAGCATCCACAGTGTGTTGTCCCAGCTGCAGGACTCTGTTCAAAGCACTGGCTCTATATCATCGACAGCGTGGAAAGAGAGAAATCACCTACATATGAAGGATCTTAATTTAAAACGTGTTTTGATGTTCCAACAGAAAAGTGAATTATATGGTTTATTGGATGGTTAACCTTTTTAGTAGTAGATTAATACATTTTTGTAAGGGAAAATTAAGTCTGTAATTTCTAAATTGAGAAAGTTAGACAACTGCATACTCCACCAGGCAAACCAAATTAAGATCCTACATCTGTATTGACTTGAGTGCTGTTTTCTGACTGAATTCTGTGTTTCAATACAAGACTAATTAAACAAATTATTTTAAGAGTTGGAAAATCCTTGCTGTGTGTGTGTGTGTGTGTGTGTGTGTGTGTGTGTGTGTGTGTGTGTGTGTGTGTGTGTGTGTGTGTGTGTATGTGTGCGTGCGTGTCTGCGTGTCTGCGTGTGCGTGTCTGCGTGTGCGTGCGTGTGTCTGCGTGTGCGCGCGCATGCATATGCAAGTAGAGTGCATACTGTATGTTTGTATACTGTGTCAACAGATGGCTGTACTTTACAGTATGTATGTATGAGACGAGAGTACAGTTTATAATAGGTGTGTTCTCTGTATGGATAACTAGGTACAGTAAAATTAACTGTAATCAATCATTGATCTCTCATTACCACATTCCTCCACCTACACAGAGGAACAGTCCAATTAACCTGTAGTTATCATTCTACAGTCATGTAAAAACTAAGTACACTCCCTGAAAAGTTGTCTCAATTTATATAGGCTTCAACACACGAATAGTTACACTAAATTCCAACCACATTTATTGATAAACATAACCCAGTTTAACACATCACATAGAAAAGTCACTTTTGGAATTAAAATGCAAAATTACTCATGCTCCTCCGCTTACTCTCACATAAAACGGCTAAAATTATAATCAGATGAAACAATAAGATGATTGGAGAGCAACTTCACAGTGTAACCGGGATGGTTGCTGGATGCAATTGCACGGACACCAACAAAGTCTAAATTGAGGTTTTCTTTAATGGCCGCACTCTAACATAAATTACTGTCCAAACAGACAACGAAAAACAACAGCCCCGGGCCTGAAACATGAACTACTTTACAAAACAAACAAAAGGCAGGTAGGAAATACACAGCTTAACCGGAGCAGACGGCAAAGCCTGTCCGCTAACAGAGGAAATCACGGACACCACACGGGTGCCAGCCTGCTCACAAAATACCCCTCTTGTTTCCCAAATCATACACAGTCGCAGAGCTGCACAGTTCACATCCTCCTGGGACCTAGCACTCTCCGAGTTTAATAGGAGGGAGACGCCGAACGCTGGATGGAGAGGTGGATCCAGCGATGATATTACACACAGGGTCAATCCTTCTGTGAAGATTTAGAAACTTGGTCTTATTTGGTTTTAACCATGTGGGTGTACTAAGTCATGCTAAGATCAAAAGATCAATAAAAGGCCCTTGGATGGAAGACTAGATACCCATAGGTCTGAGAGGGATTACAAAGCCATTTCCAAACCATTCTAACTACAACATTCAACTACTAAAACAAGGTCGTCCCACTAAATTCAGCCCAAGTGCTGACCAAAAGATACTCATGGAGGAGTAGAAACCTTTAGGTAACATCAATCAATATACAGGCCTCTCTTGCCACAATCAATATTAAAGTGTATATGTCAACTGTCAGAAAATGACTACAAACCTGGCCTACAAGGGTGGTCAGGAAGAAAGACGCCTCAAATTTAAAAAACAACCCAGCTAGCCAGAAGTGTCGGCCCAGATCCGGCCCAGATGTGTGGGTTGTTTTTTAAACAGCAGGGAATATCAAGACACACTAGGAGTGTGCATGTTTTTTTGCACTAAAATGGTGCATTTCATGTCGATTGTTTTCTGAATTAAGTATTGCAAAGTACAACTAATAATATAATATTAATACAATAATACTTTGTTGAATTAGGTTGAATTAGGATCGTGTTGATGTGAATATTGCATAGAGATGATAAAGGAGATAAAGCACACTGACAGTTGATTTGGACTGCCTGTATAAACGGAGCCGATGTGATGTGGCATGGCTAACTTCCTGTGGCAAAATAACTTCAAACTGAGCCTGGAAGTCCACCATGCGTTTTGGTTATCTTAATCATCTACTGCAATTGCATTATGAAATATTTACTAGATCAAACAGCTTATGAAACAACATCTACAGAAAGCAAACTATTAAGACTCCTTCAGTACACAACCTATTTCTTATCTACCATTTACTATCATTCAAATATGTCTACCTGGGATATATGTTCACCTTACACACACTGGCCCTCTTTTGTCTGAGTGAACCACTCCTGTGATAAGGTTGGGAAAGTATTGGGAAACTGATAAGAGGCAGCCTGGCCAACATCATTAACCTGCAGTACCTGGTCCCTCCCGCATTGTCACATACAGTAGCTTCCTGTCTATAACTGAGTAACTCCCCCGTCTGCCCTCCCGTCCCTGGGTATGTTTCTATAAAACTGAACGTCCAACAGAAATCTTACAGCTTTCTCTGACTCTCCTGTCCATCCATCTCTCTGTTCTCTGTGGATACCTGAGTGACGGCCATCATGTTTGTAGCTCCACCTGGCTACCAGCCCGTTTACAACCCTGTGAGTAGCATCTGTACTTGTTTAAGGTGGATTAAGGTATCATATAATTGTCTGCATCTATCTACACTTAATTTACCTCACCATTACACCTTTACTCTGCATACATTTGAAAGTTCCCAGACTGCCTTGAATCTACTTTATAGATGTGTGTATCATCATTAATGGTCTGCTTCTGTGGGTTGTGTGCAGTGTATCCCCTACGTGGGGCCGATCTACGGGGGCCTGAGGTCAGGGATGTCCATCTACGTCCAGGGGGTGATTCCTCACCACATTACCAGGTACTTTTGTATTATACTCTGATATCCAGTTGAGATGGTTCGGGCATCTGGTAAGCATGCCCCCTGGAAGCCTCCCTAGGGAGGTGTTCCAGACACGTTCAGCTGGGAGCACCTCGGGATCCCCCAGTCGAAGCTGGTTAATGTGGCCAAGGAAAGGGAAGTCTGGGGTCCCCTACTAGAGCTGCTGTTCCCGCGACCCAAACACGAATAAGCGGTTGAAGCTGAGATGAGATGCAGGAGTGGGTTGAATTATGCCTGTTGATTGCTATTAATTGTTAATATTGTATTTTTTCATAATTTTTGGAATAGAGGTTTCAATTTCTTTTCTAGCCCATAAGCCTATTGCATCTAACATACACATTCAAATATCCACAAAAGCTACCAGCCAGCCAGAAATTTATTGTGAGTTAGATGATTTTGTGTAGTATTAGTTTATTTATTAGAATTGTAAGAGCATTAAAGATGAATATGTAAATTAATTAGTCATGAATATCAATCATAACCCATACGTTTTCTCTACAATGTCAATCATATTTGTCTTTCGGATTTTACAATTGTGATGAGTTTGTTGATGTAGAAAAGGACAAGGTCAGAATTCATGAGTCTGAACACGGGGACCAGGAGTACTGCTTCATTCAAGCCTTTCAACTTAGGGACTGATTTAGATCTGAACTAGCAGGTAAAATATAGAACCAGAACAACAGCCTTGACAACAACTGCTATTGCCCAGAAGCCTGTTTGACTACTGGCAGTGAAGTAGTTCTTGAAGTAGTTAACTTTCTTTGACTTTCTATTGGTTAAGGAGAGATCACATAATTCGGTAACACTTTATTTTGAGAGTCCATCTCTAGATGCTCTACATATTATCTGCATACTGTCAACAACATTTTAACAAACTATCTACTAACCCTAACCCTAATCCTAACCTTAACCATTCCCCTTATTTTAAACCTAACCTTAACCATTACCCTAAAACATATTCTAAACTTACCCCTACCCTTAAAATACACAATTAGTTGCTTATCAACAGATGGTTTGTTGATAGTTTGTTGATAGTCATATCATCAACAAACTATGTGTAGAGCACATACAGATGGAATGTCAGACTCTCCAAATAAAGTGTAAGCCATAATTCCATCTGGATCATTAAGAAGGATAAGCAAATAAATTACCCTCATAAAGAAAGATACACTGTAATAAAGATAAACTGTAATACACTGGCTTTAAATCCCTGTCCATTGCTTTACAAGGGGGATCAAATATTACATATTCACAGGTGACTTAATGTAATACTAAGAAAATAAAAAATATGCTTTCAGATGCTATAATAGAACACTGCTATCTTTCTTTGCGTTGTTTCATGCAAATGTAGATTTCCGCCTAGAGTTATAAAATCAAACCTAAATGCTCATAGTTCTGAACAATGAAGCAAAGAGATGCAAAAGCAGAGTACCAATTAAAGCAAAACATTTCAATTTTTCTGGAGAAGTAAAAGTACTGTAGGATAATATAACAGCATTCCTATATAGGTACAGTGCCTTGTGAAAGTAATTGGCCCCCTTGAACATTTCGACCTTTTGCCACATTTCAGGCTTCAAACATGAAGATATAAAACTGTATTTTTTGTGAAGAAGCAACAACAAGTGGGACTCAATCATGAAGGGGGATGAAATTTATTGGATATTTCAAACTTTTTTAACAAATAAAAAACTGACAAATTGGGCGAGCAAAATTATTCAGCCCCTTTACTTTCAGTGCAGCAAACTCTCTCCAGAAGTTCAGTGAGGATCTCTGAATGATCCAATGTTGACCTAAATGACTAATGATGATAAATAGAATCCACCAGTGTGTAATCAAGTCTCCGTATAAATGCACCTGCTATGTGATAGTTTCAGAGGTCCATTGAAAGCACAGAGAGCTCTCATGAAGAACAAAGAACACACCAGGCAGGTCCGAGATACTGTTGTGGAGAAGTTTAAAGCGATGTTTAAAGCGATAATATTGAAATGGAAGGAGTATCAGACCACTGAAAATCTTCCAAGACCCGGCCGTCCCTTTAAACTTTCAGCTCATACAAGGAGAAGACTGATCAGAGATGCAGCCAAAAGGCCCATGATCACTCTGGATGAACTGCAGAAATCTACAGCTGAGGTGGGCGAGTCTGTCCATAGGACAACAATCAGTCGTAATGCACAAATCTGGCCTTTATTGAAGAGTGGCAAGAAGAAAGCCATTTCTGAAAGAAATCCATAAAAAGTGTCATTTAAACTTTGCCATAAGCCACCTGGGAGACACAGCAAACATGTGGAAGAAGGTGCTCTGGTCAGATGAAACCAAAATCAAACTTTTTGGCAACAATGCAACAATGAGCAATCCAGCTCATCACCCTGAACACACCATCCCCACTGTCAAACAGGGTGGTGGCAGCATAATGGTTTGGGCCTGCTTCTCTTCAGCAGGCACAGGGAAGATGGCTAAAATTGATGGGAAGATGGATGGAGCCAAATACAGGACCATTCTGGAAGATGGACTCAAAAAGAACTGAGACTGGGACGGAGATTTGTCCAATTTTTTTTTGAAATATCCAATAAATTTCGTTCCACTTCATGATTGTGTTCCACTTGTTGTTGATTCTTCACAACAAATTACGGCATCATATCTTTATGCTTGAAGCCTGAAATGTGGCAAAAGTTCGAAAAGTTCAAGGGGGCCAAATACTTTCGCAAGGCACTGTACATCTATCCACAGGAAGTTACAAGACCTAGTATTTAATAAAACAATGTGGTTGAGTTCAGAACAGAAGCCATGGCGTAGTAATTTGACTGCCTATACTCTAGTTAATAATTACATGACCATTGTGACTAATGTACTTTTAAAGAGAATTCTTTGTTTTCTAGTCTGTTTGCATTTTTCTGACAAGGCAAGAGCAGGCATAGACAAGCACACTTTTATCATGACTTCCTCCTTTGTTAATGTTTTGCCTTTTAGATCACATTCATATCAGTTATTTCAGGACTTCTATTTTGTAGCCCTGGCTGGTCCAGCATTCTGGGTCAATGTCTTCCCTACACATTACATCAGGATTAAAGCTAATGTGGTACATAGCTCTGCTTTCCGTGGTACTGTCAGGAATGACAGGGAATATGCCACCATCTTGTGGCATGTCGGTGGGTTACACTGGTATTTCTTTTAATGCAGTATCTAGTACACTGATGTCAAACTGGTTCCACAGAGGACCTAATGTAGGGGTATTCAACTCTAATTCTACGGGGTCTGGAGCCTGCTGGTTTTCTGTTCTACCTCAACAGTAATTGGACTCACCTGGTGTCCCAGGTGTAAATAAGTCCCAGATTAGAGGGATGCAATGAAAAAGTGGAGTGGATCTGGATTCGAGGTCCAGAGTTAAATACCCCTAACCTAGCGTATGCAGGTTTTCCCTCTTACCTTGTAGCTGACTGATTAATAATATCTCGAATTGGTTGTTTGGTCTTAAAGTCCATCCATCCATCCATTTTCGTCCGCTTATCCGGGATCGGGTCGCGGCAAGAGGGTCTGGGCGCAGGGGGCGCTGTCAGCCCGGGCAGTGTGAGTTCAGAGGCACTGTGACTTTGTGGGCGGGATTTATAACTATAGTTGGTTTTCTAGCGATTTTGAGTCCACTTACAGCGGCGGCAGGCACTTAGTGTGTGGGCGATTAGATTTCACTATTCCATTGACTGATTAATAAAATCACAACCTTCTTCTCATACTGAAGTTAACAACTCAGGGAGGGGTTAACTGAACCAAAATTAACTGTGAAAGTTTTCACAAATCAGAATAATTAAATGAACCCCCCAGGGAAGGGTTAACTCACCCAAAATGAACTGTGAAGGTTTTCACAAATCAGAATAATGAAATGAACCCCCCAGGGAAGGGTTAACTGACCCAAAATGAACTGTGAAGGTTTTCACAAATCAGAATAATGAAATGAACCCCTCAGGGAAGGGTTAACTGACCCAAAATGAACTGTGAAGGTTTCACAAATCAGGATAGTGAAGTTAACACCCCAGGGAAGGGTTAACTGACCCAAAATGAACTGTGAAGGTTTTCACAAATCAAAATAGTGAAGTTAACCACTCGGGGAAAGGTTAACTGACCAAAACTGCATTGTGAAAGTTTTCACAAATCAGAATAGTAAAGTTAACAACTCAGGGAGGGGTTAACTGACCCAAAATGAACTGTGAAGGTTTTCACAAATCATAATAGTGAAGTTAACCCCTCAGGGAAGGGTTAACTCACCCAAAATGAACTGTGAAGGTTTTCACAAATCAGGATAGTGAAGTTAACACCCCAGGGAAGGGTTAACTCACCCAAAATGAACTGTGAAGGTTTTCACAAATCAAAAGAGTGAAGTTAACCACTCGGGGAAAGGTTAACTGACCAAAACTGCATTGTGAAAGTTTTCACAAATCAGAATAGTAAAGTTAACAACTCAGGGAAGGGTTAACTGACCCAAAATGAACTGTGAAGGTTTTCACAAATCAGAATAGTGAAGTTAACCCCTCAGGGAAGGGTTAACTGTCCCAAAATGAACTGTGAAGGTTTTCACAAATCAGAATAGTGCAGTTAAACACTCAGGGAAGGGTTAACTTAGCCAAACTGCATTGTGAAAGTTTTCACAAATCAAGCTCAATCTAAAACAAGTATTTTTCTAATCCAGGGGTCTGTGTGCTTATATAAACTAATGGTAAACATGCAAATTGCCTACTTTCCACACTTCGGTTTAGCGGATTTACCGACTGGTTTACGGGCAAGAGCTTTGCTGTGAAAAAATTCACAAATCTAGCATGTCAAGATGACACTGGGTTCAGTCTTCTAGGTGACCGACGTTTGGAACTATAAGCAATTGAAAATTAAAAGTGATTATAAAAAAACACTTATTTCAGTCCGGAGGACCGCGACACACAAATTCACAAATCATGAATAACGACATGAGATATTATTTGCTTGTCTATAACACTGCACTGGGGGAGCGCAGCCAAACGAAACCAAAATATAAAACCGCAAACTATCTTTACTGCGGTCAGTCTGCTTTCAATAATCAGCTAGATTGATTAGTAAAACCCCATTCCATGAATTTAGATTATTCATTTTAATAATCTACATGTTCATTGGAATAGAAGCGTCAAGAACATGTTTAGTAGCCTACTGTAAATAGACCAACATTTGATGTGTGTTTATTAAACACTAACTCTGCCTGGGATTGCGAAACTGTAATGACTTAATTATATAATGGTTAAGAACATCTGACCCTTCCTCTGTAAATGATTTCCATGTTGTGGTCAAGTGTTCATTGGAAGTAGTATCGATTTACAGAGGAAGAATTAACTAATACGCGGTAAAAAGTTAGGATGGCACCCTACAATTAAATCGTCATGTGTGTTTTTATGTCTACTTTTTTGTGAGGTGACTTGAGGTCCCACAAGCTTTATATTGACCACTGGCCTCACAGTGCCCACAGGCCTCACAGTGCCCACACGCTTCATATTGACCACTGGCCTCACTGTGCCCACAGGCCTCACAGTGCCCACACGCTTCATATTGACCACTGGCCTCACAGTGCCCACACGCTTCATATTGACCACTGGCTTCACAGTGCCCACAGGCCTCACAGTGCCCACACGCTTCATATTGACCACAAACCTCACAGTGCCCACAAGCTTCATATTGACCACAGGCCTCACAGTGCCCACAAGCTTCGTATTGACCACAGGCCTCACAGTGCCCACAAGCTTCATATTTTGTAATGTAAGGGCAATTTATACACAATTAAACTGGGATCACATATAGGTTTATATCATGCAACTTTACAATCCCAGACAGAGGAGTGCATTGGTATTAAGCTAGTCTACTAGTTAATTAACACAGATATATCAATTTAATGTACCCTAAATTATTCCTCCATTGGAGATCGCAATTCTGTAATGAAATTATCTATTCCAATCTAAATCCTTACCAAGAAGAGGATTCATAGAATGTGAGTTTAATAATCCACACAAAATGTATAAAGCACAACGCTTTAATATGTACAGCAGGATGGAGGATGAACTTATGGATATAAATATTCACCTATTATACTTAAGCACAAACCAAAAGTATATACAATCTTCTGACAGTAATTGTTTATTAACCTATCTTTAAAAAACAGCAAATAACTAAAAGAAAAAAAGATCGATAGAAAATGCCATGTT
>JACXGM010032012.1:0-12482 GCA_016801145.1 Umbra pygmaea
ATTTTATGTCATTTCTTTTCGGGCTGTGCAGAGAGGAGATTATAATAAATTTAAGCAAAATGGTGCATCAAAACCTGGTAATTTATTTTTAGGGTAAACATTCTTCCATGTCATTTTGGCTTACATTTGCTGTCAAATTTATTATGGAAGTCTTTGTTAAGGTATGTAGACATTTAATTTTACAATAATTGCTAATCTATAATGGCTACAAAATTGCATGTAACAGCAGTACAATACTATACATTGAAATACAACCCCTTCACATTAATATATTTAATTGGTAGAATACATATTTTCACAGTATAATCATTAATGCTACAGTATATCATAGTACTGACTTCAATGCCTCAGTGATATTACATTGGGTGATGCTCTGGGTAGCGTAGCGGCCTAAGTCGTTGCTTGTCAAGACATCTATGTTATGGTGACCATGAGGTAAATCCTGGTCACAGCATCTCTAACTTTGCCTGCAGCTCCAGCATGAGGCAACTCAAATTGGTACACTACTGCCTGGGATAAGGGAGTGAATATGTTAGACTAATGTATCTTCCTATGTCGCTCTCCAGTGACTCAAATCGGGCGGCTGTGAGTTCTATTGTGGAAGTATAGCTGGTGAAGGTAATCCTGCCACATGTGTACTGACTATAGACTTCAGTGTTGAATGTGCAGGGTTTTTAAGAATGAACCGTGGGAGCACACTCCACCATCTCACACCTGGGGAGGATTTTTGGACAAAACAATTGGTCAGGGGGAAAATCTGAGGAAAAAAAATTGTATACAGTACATATACAATAATCAGTCATAATATTATGACTGATTTGTGTATATGTACTGTATACATACAGTTTTTTTTTGGCAGGTGGTCTTAAGATTAAGGATAATATTTAAAGATAAATCTGGTACGTATGTATGTTCCAGGTTTGTACAAAGTGGTTAGTGTTAAACATATCCTGAATGTGAATGATCAGATGTTTGAAGGCTAATTATTAAATGGCAGTAACACACTCACACATTTCAAGGTCAGAGAGTGAAGTATTTCTGAAACTTGAGAATGTGAATATCGATAGGTCGGGTGGAAGAAGCATGTTAACCTGCTGTATTTCAGGGTGTGTGGTGGAGTGCACTTCTCAACCCTTTTTTTCTTGATGTCACCTGAAGAAACAACTCGAAGATATTGAATGATTGCTTTGTTGCATTTACACAAGTAGCCCAATTCTGATGTGATCTTCTTCTAATGTAACTGGTCTTTTGATAAATCACATTCCATCATTTTGGGGGCTGATCTAATTGGCAAACGCTGCCTCTGTAAATGTAGCCTTTGAGCGAGACCTTCATAGAATGTGAAAGAGAGGTGTGGAGACAAAGCAATTTAGGAAAGGCTCTGTGTAGATTAGTGCCAAGATGCCCCCTCTATAGGCAATTAACAGTGAAATTTTGGAATGTATAACACCCTGTTTTTTAGTAGATTACATTATGGGGTGCCATGGGGCTCTGATCAAAAGTAGTGTGATATAGAAAGAACAATGTGCCATTTGGCAAGCAGATGGTATACATCGAATGTGAAATGGGGTCATATCCTCGACTAGGTGCACAGCGTATAATGGAAGATGAGAGGGTCATTTTAGGGGTAGAAGCACAGCAGAGTTGGCTGCAAACAGCCTGCTGCTTCTCATCTCAAGATCCTTTTGTCTTGTTCTTTCTCATCTTTTGGGGTGAAATGTTGAATCTCTCAACCACGGTTTCATTATTTCTGCTTTTTTCCCCCACTTGCCATGTTAATTCCTTTTGCAGTCACTTTTTGAATGTGTTCCAAGTAGAGGAAAGTGGGTTACAAAGTCATTTGGTGAAGTGAGTGAATAATTTCTTTCCTGCACATTTAATTGGCAGTCTACTTTGTGTAAACTAACGAGGTGCATTTGTTGAAGATGACACTCGGCGGCCAATCAGACCTAAATGCAAGATATTCATAAGACTGAGCCCTTCCTGCAGTTTTTCTTATGATTTGTTTCTCAAATCTCATTCATTTATTACAGTGGCCCTGATATTAAATGTAATAATGAAAAATAATCAATAAACCTTCTCCAATGGCAAATAACTGTGAATTTGTGCTCCTGGCCAAAGCTAAGATGAATTAAAAATAATTATACTTATATCCAGTCTGGTCCAATCTCTCATAATCAATTGATCACCGCTGTCTGCTGCTACCTTTCTGAACACCTAGGGCGAAATTTAATTGGGCTACCACCTGGGTCTGAAAAAATCTAAAGAAAAAATATGATTCCACTGAAACTGGTTGGCTGATTTAGTAACTGGATTGAATAGAGATTGCTCATTTGATCCATAGTAGTTCAAAATATGTTTATCTATGCAAAGCTACCCTGGGGTTTCAGTGATATCCTTTTCTCAGTATTTCAACATGATTTTTGCAATATTTTTTTTGTGAAAGTTACTTGCAGTAAGTCGAGCAGAACTTTTGTAATAACCAGAGGTGGGAATTTACTTGAGTAAAAGTACTTTTCTGAGTTACTCTGAGTTCACAAGTTTTGGGAAGTCCCTACTTAAGACCAAAATGATCAAGTAAAGGGAGATATGCTATTTGTTTCATAGCTCACTGTTAAGATATGAACTCCCTCTGTCATTTTGGTCTTAATTAAAGACTCCCCAAAACTTGTTAACTCCGAGTCACTCAGAAAAGTACTTTTACTAAAGTAAATTCCCACCTCTGCTGACCTTGATGGTGAACTGTGTCCACCTTGTAAGGAAACACAAATGAGCAGGAATGCAGAGCACTACAGAGAGGGGTGCAGTCGGGCCGGAAGTTTCTACCCACAAGCCAGAAGACTACTCAATAGCTGAACTGACAATATACCTCTGTAGATATTGTATCACCCTTCTGCTAACACTGCTGCTAACATCCCTGTGTATACACCCTTATTTATCACTGCTGCTAATCCTGCCATTTGTGTATATTGCTGTAGTTTGTATTGTCATATTATTATTATTATTATTATTATTACTCCTTTTTCATTATTCTACTAAAATGAATTGCGACAATACGTAATTCGTAACCTATAATTTCACTGAAGTAGGATTACATTGCAGTTGGTACAATTTGGATTCTGTCCATTTGTCTTCCATGTTGAACAAGGAGTGTGACGCGTGCTTGCAGGAAGCATGTGATTGATCTTAAACCATCCCGCATCTACAGAGGAAATGGAAAGTTTAAAGTGGAATTGGACATTCGGACCAATTGGAAGGGGAGAAAAATAGGGTAAACATCCTAAAAATGTTATTTGTAAATTGTGTGTGAATGACTGTGCTGTATTGGAATACATGTATGTTTATGTATGAATTGGTGTACAGTATGTATGTAAATATTTAATACATAGTACAAAAACATGTATTTGATAATAATTAAACCTGCATTATGTAAGTTTGTTGAACACTACAGTAAGAATACATTCATATTGTTTTAGAGCACGTTAAGAACTAATATATTGGTTTCAAGGGTTGACAACATTTAACATACAGTAATAAAAAGCATTGGAAAAAATTACAACATTTATGTAACAGTAAATAAAAAACAATTGTTCATCAGCCTTGTTTAACAGTTTTATGGTCTGAAGGTAGAAGCTGTGCAAATGATCAAAGTGCTGTTTTCACATACCACACTGCCACAGTATAAATAAAGTAACCTATGGATTTGGAGGCTGGGGTCATCAACTATTTTGGGCTTTCCTTTGACACTGCCGGGTGAAGTGTTCTTACATGACAGGAAGCTTGTCCCAGGTGATGAAATGTTCACACAATTCTTGTGTTCCGATGCAGCCTGTCAAGATGCTCTCAATGGTGAAGAACAGTCTGAGGATCTGCTCACGCCACATCCTTTCTCTTATGGGGAAAAGGCACTGACATGCATCTATGCAACTGTCAAGGTACGTGTGCCGACCACGTTAGCTTATTGGTTATAAGGACACCAACGAAACTCAAAGCTATCTGCCTGCCCCCATTCAACCTCTTTGTTGTAGATGCGAGCACTCATGCGGTCTTGTTTCTGTACTCTACACTCAGCTCTCTTGTCTTTCTGACACAGTAGGAGAGATTTATTTTCTGGTAACTCATTGCCATTTCCCAGACCTTTGTTCATGTAGTCACATACCAGCTAATGCCCATATGTCAGTATTTCGGGACAGGGAAGCCATGTTGGATGAACAACAAAAGCAGGTGCATAGAAGCAAGTTTGATATTGAGGAGGACACATCATATATTTTTAGCGAATTGTATATATAATTGATGGGACCACATTACTTGCCTCTGATATTGCCCCTGCTCCTACGCTCTTAAAAGCATTCAAATCATGTGTCTTTTTATGTCTGACCCAGTGGATATTGTCTTGCAGGTCTAAATCTCTCTGTCATAAACTTATATGTAGAAAAAGATAAACATCAACTAAAGCAGCTTTGAAAAAACAGCATGGAAGAAAATTGAGACTTATCTGTGGAGCACCTCCATACTCATCTCTGCAATGATTCTCTCTTTGTCATCTGAGGGGGCTTCTCTCTTCTGTGTAGGCCAGACTTTGTGCCCACTCCCATGTCTGTTGCCTTGGTTCTTGTACTGTCCTTTCTCACTTCACCAATTCCATCTCAATACTGGCGTATGATTTCTGAGCACATTGTACACTAGCTTTGTTGTCTCACAGTGCTACAAATAGCATGTTGTTTTGACGACGTGCAAGAGTAAAAGCACATTTTAACTCAAAATGTAAAATGATGACTCAAACAATCAAATGGTGCTATGATTTGGTACTCTTTGCCTAGAATGTTTGGTGTCCTATCCACTATTATTTGATTATCTAAGGCTAAGTATACATATACTCGGCAATTTTCATAGACTGACATTTCACCCTCTCCGTTTTCAAAAATAACATTGTGCACACCTGTCAGTTTTCAGAAAAGTGTTCGTATACACAAACCTGTGTATATGCCGTCAAGAGCATGCCAAACCTGTAGTGACAGTGTAACGAGAAGCTCAAGCCCATGTTAGCCAATCAGAGTTCCGAAAATAGCAACAACAGCAATGAATCAGGTGCAAGTTGTGGTGCATACTGTGACGTCGGCTGCCTAAACCTCTGAGA
The DNA here is from genome assembly GCA_016801145.1 of Umbra pygmaea. Classification (NCBI taxonomy): domain Eukaryota; kingdom Metazoa; phylum Chordata; class Actinopteri; order Esociformes; family Umbridae; genus Umbra; species Umbra pygmaea. The sequence goes on from JACXGM010032012.1 coordinate 5,138, forward strand.
TTTTAGAAAGATTTGTTTCCAGAGGCGATTTTCTCTGTTTGCCTGTAAATGAAGGGCAAAAACAAAGGGAAATGTCTTAGTTTTTCAAAATAACCATGTACGTGTAAACGTACATAAATGCGTAATCATGCATGGATGGTGGCTACAGACGCAGTACAATCAATTGGCCCCAATTGGAAACCCAGCAATCTCATAAAATTGTCTTTTAATCATAGTTTGAATATACCAGAAAGGGACTTCATAGCAGCCAAAATTGCTGGCATACTTTGACAATTGTTGGCTGTAATATACCAGACTTGTCCCTGATCTCCCGCTGAAAGTTCCCAATGTAGGTAGCGTGCATTAAGGTCCTCCGGATCTGCCATCGATTCGACCACAGGACTGCCAAAGCGCTTGTTTAAATAACATATACATATAAATATATATATATATTATATTATTTGATTGAAATTGTTGTTTGCCTAATTTCAGCCCTTTTCTAGGCCACCCCGAAGTGAAAGGGAAAAAATAAAACACTTAATAGCAATGTGCTGTGTATAATTAATTCGTAATTCTGAAATGTAATTTGCAATATGGGGTAGTTGCGATTCAGACACATTCATCAATGATGGCTGGTTCAACAATTCACTGAACGGAGTTATACCATGAACACCGCTAGTCACACTAGAGAATTTGCGTACACGAAGTCAGACCAGACGTGAGATTTTATCGCAGCCTACAATCACGTTCATGTTGATAAATCCACTGCTTTGCTTAGGAATCGGTGTACGCCCGTCGTACGCCTGTTTTAGGTCGTACGCACGTTTCATAAACGAGGGCCAATATGTGCCATTACATATCAGCAGGATTTAATCTATAGGCTATATTTTCCAAAGAATGACATGATGGTGTTATGGATTTTTTTTCATGGGTCAGAGGACCGCACATTTTCCCGTCAAGTTTGCTTTCTATAAATCCCAATTATTGCGTAGAGAGCGGCGTACACCTTCATTTGTGCGTACGCCACGTTTATAAATTAGGCCCCTGGGCTCTAAGCAATGTATGCACAAGATCTGAGCAATTTAGTTTATTCTCATGAACTTTCCACCAAAGATGAATTCAAGTTTAATGAATATTCATTTACTGTCATTATTCCATGCAGAAGATATTAAGAATTATGGATTTGACACAATTTTGCAGTCCCTTGTTGAAGATTTGAAAGTCCTTGAAAGTTCAGGAATTCAAATTCCTTTCTCCAAAGAGCCATTGTTTTCAGGTTACAGGGGATAGCTTAGGGATGCACATAGATAGGGCTGGGCGATATTTCGATATTTATCATTATCGAGTTTTTGAAAATAATATCGAAAAGAATATCCAATATCGACATATCGCCATAACAGCTGGTTTTGTTCTGAAACAAAGAAACATCTAAGATATCTGTAATATTTGTTACAAATGTCAATAGTTTACGTCTACTTCCCTAATTAGCTAAAATGAGAGAAACATGTTTGTGAAAGAGAATTCAGTAGTCGCATGTTTGTGTTCAATTCACATTTGCACTAAGCATTGCAAACGTGTTGTGTAAGATTAGAATGTCTGTTTTAAGTACTTTCTCCAAACAGGGATGACCTAAAATAATATTCTGTTAAGGTATTTGATTGTTTTATGATAATCGGTAGAAGTATTGCAAACTATCGACATAAAAACTATCGACATTTGACATCTTTCCTTCCTGAAGGTGGCTTTCAGAGGCTTGTTTGCGGGGCTTTCCTCATGCCGTTTTCTACAGATACAGTATGCAGCGACTAGCCTAATAACTTGCATCCTTCGTTCGTTCCTGTACTTAAATGTGCGCATTTCCTTGAGGATTGTATTATAATTTTTTATAAATAATAGGCTACATGAAAACAGCAATGAGAACACCGATTTCGAATTTTGCCATTTCAACTATACTGGAGAATTGCTTTGAGGAAAATGGAGTTGTGATTCTACAGTTTTTTTCAATAATATGCATGCGTGGCTCCGTACATTTTAGGCTGTGATTCTGTGTGTGCAACAAATCACCTCATATTGCAGGGAAGCATTATCCCATTTAAATGCGATCACAGTAAAGAAAAATGCAACGTTAAGTATATGATTATTAATGAAATGGCAAGCTAGTCTGTACAGTATATTAGAAGTACAATGACTGTCTTTGGATATTAAACAGGCTACTTAGACATTGGCAGTAATGTTTTAAACCCAGTTGTGCACACAAGTGTAAATGCAGCAGCATAGCTTTGCTAAGCGAATCGTAGTAGGCTAGTCCAGACTCGGACGAATATGGTATAGCCTAATGGAAATGCAGATACTTGTGCTTAGATTAATACATAATGTTTTTGAACAGTTTACTTAATGAGCTTTGCAACTTTGTGCAATATATTTTTAGAATGTGTAAAACATCCCACTTTGTAATTTTTTATCTGGTAAAATGTATGTTATTTATGGCACAGGTGACATTTAATGTTTTTGCCCTTCAGTTTAATTCAAAATAAAATGGACACAACGAAAAAACAAACACGTGATTTTTTTTTAAATTAGTCGTTTAGATTAGTTGACCAATCGAAAAATTAGTCGAAAGGTTAGTTTTTAGAAAATTTTTGATAGTGGCAGTACTAACCTAAAACTTCTAAACAGAAATATAACAAGGTCAAACCATATTTTTGTATGTATTGTTTTTATTTCTTTATACAGCAGACAATACACTTTGATTTAATCAAGTCACAGCAGGTCCTATATATATATATATTTCAATATATCGTCAGACATATCGTATCGAAAAAATATCTATTCTATATCGTGATATCATTTTTTGGCCATATCGCCCAGCCCTACTCTTGACTGATCAAAGAATGTTACTGACTATCCCGAACCGTGCTCCTGCGCCTTCCACATTCGCCTTCGGTACTGTCAATGATCATCGACCTATGCAAGTTGTTCACTCTCCTCTTTCTGCTTCAGCGAGAGAAAGGCGACAACAGGAACATCTTTATCTATTCTGCGGAGATGGACAACATTTTCTGAGGCAGTGCCCCACCAGACCATCAAGATTAGGAGACTCCAATTCTTTTCCCAGTGTCCAGGTAGGATTGTCTCGAAGTGTGAACATTTCAAACAAAATGTTCAGTGTATCAGCTATTAAATGGAAAGGCAGACAGATAAGCACTACTGGGTTTTTGTTTATTGTTTATTTATTTACTTGGGACAGTGCACATTATTCAACAATCTTACACTTCTGTACAGACTGTAAATGAGCCAGATTATAGCATAGATGCTAGTTTTCATCTGTAGTCCCAAATCTAACCTGTATGTTTTTAATGGTGTAGGAAACCTAACCACCCAGAGGAAACCCATGCAGACTCATGGAGAACATGCAAACTCCACACCTTGCTTTGAGGCCACAGTGCTAACCACTAGGCCACCATGCCTGCCCTAACAGGTCTGTTATGGTTTTCATACTCGTCCAGGCTGAGCCGAGATTGTTTGCAGCCCTTTTATTTTCTAGATCTAATTTGTAGTCCTCTTTTGCTTTCAGAATTTCAACCTTGAGCTCTTTTTTGGCTGACAACAAATCAGAGGCTGCTCCTTGTTTAAAAGCAAGTTTCTTTCTTTGTAAGCAGGACTTAAAGGTACAATATGTAGTTTTCCAAAACAATAACAAAAGATGTACTTTGCATTAAAAAAGCAAACATCACTAAACCTATATTATATATATTTCTTAGTTGTGTACTTACATTATCCTAAATGTTTCCACCAACTTTTAAATCCAGAGAAATGTGTAATATAATTCAAAGACACTGGACGTTTCATTTTGTCTTCCGTCAATGGCGTCATATAACCTTTGACTGCGCTAGTTGCTCTAAATTCCAGGGAACCGCCAAACATAACATGAATAAAGTTATAATATTTTTAACAATACATTACTTTGTCAGTGAACAGATTTTCTGCCGGAGACGCTAGATTGGAAAGTTGTCATTGATGACGATAACAAAACCCATGATCCAAAGCTACTTCCTGACGTCATCCAAGTACATATTTTGCTATTGTTTTGATTGAGAGCCCCCTAGTGGCCAAAAACTACATATTGTACGTTTAAATATATTCATATTAATAGTATTACAGTATGTTATTATTAAAATATGATCAGTAACCCAAGGTTTGTTGTTAGGATAAATCTTAATATGTTTGCAGGGGATGATCATAAAAAAATCAAGAAATCATCATGTGAACAAATAACATACACCCTTGGGTTCAAATTGTCCCCGCAGGACTGTGTTAAGGTCCCAATCCATACAGTCATAATATTCCTTCAGGCAGAGAAGGGCGTCTTTTGACCAAACTTTTATTTCTCTCTTTAAAACTATCTTATATGTCGGCACAAAATGCACACAATTGTGATCAGCAGAGCCCAGAGGAGGAAGTGGGAGAGATTTATAAGCGTCCTTAACTGACCCATGGCAGATATCTAATGTCTTATCCTTTGTAGGACAGTAGACATACTGAAAAATTTTTAAGTGCCTTTTTAAGAGAGACATGGTTAAAATCAACAGTAAAAAGTTTGGTGCATCAGGTGAGATCGACTGCAATTTTGGGACAGTACTAATAGTTGAGGCAGCGTCAGCCTTCGGGTAAATATACACCATTGTAATACAAAGTTGAGGAAACTCCTGGGGTAGGTAAAAAGGATGTAATGACACTGACAACAGTTCCACCTCTGGCGTACAAATGCGCTGCCTCACAGTCACAGAGTTACAGTATCGCTTATTAACATATAAACATACCCCACAACCTTGGGTTTTCCCTGTTACCTCTTTCATTTGGTCTGGACAAAAAGGACCTCCAAAGCCATCAATAGAGGTGTGTGTCCCAGTCCAGCTCAGTGAGCCACGTCTCTGTGAAAGCCATGACGCAGCAGTTTCTAAAATCCTTCTGGAACCGGACATTCCCCATGATAACTGTAGGTAGAGGAGTTTTTCTCTTCTTTGCTTTTCTTCGCTGTTTGGTCCTCAAATCTTTAAAAAAAATAAAATCTGGTTGCTGCGGTGTGAGATGTCACCCGAGCCAGGTTGGCCGAGTTCAGGTACAGCAGAGTGTCTCTGGAATATTCCAGTCCTGACGGTTCTCTCCTGGCATACTGCTTTCCCGGGCTAACAGCCAGTACATGATAAACCACGACACAACAGGGTACAAAAAATCCATGTCTGAATAATGGAACCGGGAGTACTCCAAAACCCATAATAAAATACGTAAAAGACACATAAGACACTTAGAAAAACACCTAAAACACAATCACTAGAATGTCAAACAAACTCACTGCTGGTCGCTGCATGCGCATGCGAGAGGGGCTAGAATGGAATATTCAGTTGGTTTTCATATACAATTTCACTGCTAGATGGGAGCAATTCGTACACAATGTAGCTTTAACGCAGAGAAAAGTAAGTTCCATGTTACCACAGTGTCCTTTATTATGTCCTGTCATGCCCTACATGAGTCCAAGTCCAAGACACCTCGTCAGCTTCCCACAGGTGAGTTATTACCAATGCCTGGGTTTGTTTGTTGCTTGCCTTTGTGTGTGTGTGTGTGTGTGTGTGTGTGTGTGTGTGTGTGTGTGTGTGTGTGTGTGTGTGTGTGTGTGTGTTTATACCAGGCAAATAGGTTCCAGTTCCAGTGGCGGCAGCTGATTGGTGGATTCTCCTGCTGATTGGGAAGTGGCACCCCTCCCACTTGTCGGTGGCTGACTGGAACACTACAAGAGGCCCAGTCTTGTATTAGCTCTCTCTCTCTGCTGCTGCTGTGCTGTTTGGTTTGTACCCTGTGTGGGATTAGAAAGGTGACTTCAGTACATTTGGTATTTGTGACATTGTTATAAAGTAATTTTGTGAAATAAGTTGTACTGTTGTATTTGTTGCGTAGCAGCAGTTCGGAGCAGCTTTGTTGTTCTGTGTACCTTTTGTATTTGTTATAATTTGGGCAAATTACCTTTATTATTTTGTTCACAGGGAGTTTGGGATAGACTAGAGCTGCTCCGGAGTATACACTACCTGTAGGGATACTCCCTTGTCCATTCTCACTAGTTAGATCTGGTCGGACCGCTCCCTGAAAGTTTGGATAGGGCGCCTAATTCATGTGCAAGTTAGTTTTGTGTGATGGGATATAGGACAGGTTAGGGGCGGGGTCTTTATTTTTATTTCTTTGCTTTGGTCCCATCCAGCCTCCCATTCTCCCTACTTCTAATTGTTATTTTACCGTGTGGCGTAACTAAAGCCCTGTTTTTTTGGTACTACTGTGTCTGTGTCCTTGCTCACACCATCAATCCCATATAGCTGGCTTCCTGGGGCCTTTGAACAGTGGTGTGTCAGGTCTCTCTCCTACGGGAGCTAGATTGTAACATTATGATTGATCAATTCTCCAAAATGTGCCGTTTAATTCCGCTCCCTCATTTGCCTGATGCTTTGGAATTGGCAGAATGTGCATTAACCCAGGTGTTTCGGCAGTTTGGGATTCCAGAGGACATTGTATCTAATCGAGGACCACAATTCACTTCCCGGGTCTGGAAGGCCTTCTGTGACAGATTAGGCGTGTCCATCAGCTTGTCATCCGGATACCACCCTCAATGCAATGGGCAGACAGAATGGTTTAATCAGAAGATTGCAAAGTTTCTCTGCCAGCGATGTGCCACTCAACCTTATGATTGGAGCCGGTATTTACCCTGGATGTAGTATGCACAGAATTCTTTACTGGACTCTTCTCTCAGACTCACTCCCTTTCAGTGCATGCTCGGATTCCAGTCACCTCGGTTTCCCTGGGATATGGATCCGAGCCCCATCACTGCTGTGGAATATTGCTTCACCAGGTATGGAATGCAGCACACCAGCACCTCCTACTGGCCACCCAGGCACATAACATGCTGACCGACATCGATGTATACGCCTCTGTTTCACGTTGGTCAGCGTGTCTGGTTATCCACCCAGGACATCAGTCTCTGCCTGACTTTTAAGAAGCATCAACCCTGTCACTTACTGCCCCACCAGTTTCGTATCTCCTCTTCGTTCCATGTGTCTCTCTTAAGCCTGTATACTACAGTCCTGCCTATGCCATACGAAATTTGCTGGACTCTCGTCGCAGGCAAGGGGTCTCAAATACTTGGTGGACTGCGAGGGGTATGGTCCTGAAGAACGCTCCTGTGTCCCTGTGCAGGACGTTCTGGATCCTGCATTGGTTGGGTAATTTCGTCGTCGCCCGGAGCGCCCCACTCCTCGCCCCCAGGGTAGAACACCCATCAGATCTGTTGGGTCGTTTGGAGCCTCCCGTGGGGGGGGGGGGGGGG